>CATKHJ010832756.1:0-16265 GCA_949750685.1 Vernicia montana
ATATTTTATTAATTTTTTATACGTTACTTATATATATGTACTTATTAATATATATATAGTATTACTAATATATTTTTTTATATTTATAAAATTCATAAATAATGGTTGAAAAATAAGAATAAATTTATTTAGAAAATGTTAGCAGATTAAGACATACAAAGTATCAATCAAAGAAAATTAAAATATAAATACGCCTAATATATTAAAAATGTTTTGCAATTTTATTTAATAAAACATTAAAAAATTCAGCATACATAAAAATATGAGAGTAATTAAATAAATTTCTTTAGAGTTATCATGATGTGAGAGAATTACAAAAAATGAGTGATAAAATTAAAAATCATAATAAATATATAACTAAATAATATACATTTTGTATTAGGAATAATTATATAAATATAATATCGGGTTTCCATTGAGACGGGGATGGGAATCCCCTCGGAGTGGGAAATACACTCCCCGTCCTCGTTCCCGCCCCATCATCGCTAACAGAGAAGAAATATCCTTCATTCCCACCCCCATGGGATAAAATTTGAGAAATTTTCGTCCTGTTCGGAGCAAATCCCTGCAGAGAATGGGAATTATCCGCCCCATTGTCATCCCTAGTACCAAAAACCGCATTAGTTAATACTTGGATGACCATAATTAACCCAGCTGAATGAGCTTAGAAATAGGCACAACTAATAAGTAGAAACATCAAAAGGTTATAACAGTTTCATCATAGGACATAACAAGAGTCATCTCCTTGTAAATCTTCTCTTTGAACATGTAATTAACTATTTGGCTGATTGATATTGAGTGTAAAATAAATATGAGATAAAATACGTGAATTAAACCTTTGATCTGGCTGTTTAACAGAAAATTCAATATGCTAGTTTCTATTCCACATTTGACAATATAAATGAGCAAATCAGTCACCCCTTTAAATCCCATCCACCTTTGGCTATATGCCGATCAATATTCCAGTGATATCAAAGCATGTCTGACAAGTATAACTAAAACCACAATGTTCCTCGTGGAAAATAAATATGCTTTTCCCACTTTCCTTTTTAATAAATTTCTCTGATGTTTTACAAATGAAACATCTTCATTCCATCCAAAACAGGGATAAGGAAAAGAAAATTTGAAATGCAAAGATCTTGAGGTGGGAAGTCGACAAAATTGTAGTCACCATGTATTGCATATCACATAGAGGTTGTCTTCTCTCTCATTACACGCTGATGGAATCATCTATAATCTGCACCAACTGCTTCAAGAGTGGACTTGAAACCATCCCTTTCTAAGCAGTCAGCCAGTTCAGCCTGCAGTAAATTCACAAATATATCAAACAAGATGAACAAAAGAATAAGGTCCAGATCTTTCCCATCAATATATATATATCATTTTGATCTTCATATATGCTTAGATTTTGATTTCAAATACTTCCATAAAATCAAAATTTCAGCAGCAAACTTGATGAACACTCGATACAAATAATGTATTATTATGTCATCTTTTCATTATATAACAGAGTCCAAATACAATTAGGGTACAAAGGTACAAGTTGTAGTATCATATAGAACCCATATTGTACAATATCAGCTTTTGGTCAAAATACAATTGAAAAAAGAAAACTTTAAAATTGTTCTCATGTTAAACATGTAGCCCTTATCATACAAATGGCTGCTAATGATAAACAAAATTAAAATTAAAACTCACAATATACTATGGCTTTAAAAGAAGAAAGCATCCTTTAGATATTCTGGTTTAAAAAAAAAAAAAAAAGGAGTGTGCAATCACCAGTCACCCACCTCCAGCCCCAGGTAACAGCAGCAGTGTAGTAGATATTGGCCGATTTCGGATATATAGACAAATTTGGATTCATAAGTCATAATGTAGCAAATCCAATATGCACCAATATGTTCTAATGCGTAATGGCTTTTGGGAAGCTAAACACCCTAATCAAAGGGGCTTCTACTTATTTTATAAAATTATGATTTTTGCACCAAGCGACTTAACATTGAAAGCATTGATGTGTTGTCTATTTACATAAATATATATGTACTTGGTTGATACTATCTGATACAGCAACTGTTAACCCGATTTCAACTGTATACAAACATCAGACTGATATAGTGAGATCCAAAAGTATCAGCAGATCACTGTATACTACCTGCAGTCCAATTTTGGTTTGGCAATAGATATTAAGAAAACCAGCTAGATATCTTCATTCCAAGTGAGTACATGATATAGATTAATTGTAATTTAGATGTTGGCATGTTTCATGTATTATTACTAATATTGTCTGTGTAATTTTTGATAATTACTGTAATTCTGTTTGTTTTCAATTTGTTCCCATGTTAATTTTATGTCCTTATTCTACATGCTCATTTCTTTTTGTTATTCTATGGTTTCTTATAATTATAATGGAATTAGTGCATTTATGCCAAGAATGGACTGAAAATGGGTTATGATTTGAAAAAAAAAAAAAAAAATTGTGTACTTAATTTATATTATGTATTTATTGAGCTATCATTAGCTCACTCTTTCATTATTTGAGTTTGTCCAGCATAAAATTGTTCAAGTGATTTTCGTTAACTATGTGTTAAAGCTTATTGCCATGTTATATTGGTAGGTTTATGGCTTTGTCAGCCTCACTTACAATGATACTAACTGTCAAGGAATGTTGATTATTATATTATCAAATTAGGAAAATAGTTCTTTAAATTAGGACTTCATGTAATATCTTTCATATTTTGGATATTATATAAGAAGGGTTAACACAATGGACAAAAAAATAAGTATTATTTATATATGTGTATATTTGCTCTATTTTAGAGGCTTGTAGGGTTAAAAGTGGGTTTCCTACCTTAGTGCCATGGTAATGCACCCTAGTTTCAGGTCATAAAATAGCCACACGTCGCAACTTTTTAGTCATTCCTATTATTTTATGCTAGTTACATTTATATCCACCACTTTCTATACAATCAAGAGATGTCACATTAACTAAATGTTCTCAAGGGTAGTTCTGGAATATAACAATGTCAAAGCAATTATACCAGTACTGTTGCAGTATTGGTGCCAAGAGCATTAATTTCAGTATATATAACAATATGGGAACAAAGGTGCTACATTTTAATCCCTAACATAATGGAAAAATATACAATTAAGTTTTCTAAATGATACATTCTAAAGAGATAATTTGTCAAGGACACTGCATCAAAACTAATCTCCTCAACTATTGTGTATAACGGATTCATTTTATTATAGCATGAGGGTAATACACCCACAAACTAGATGTATTAATAGCTTGGGAAATCAAGACCCTTTACCAATCACCATCACACATACAGTCATATAAACAAACAAATAAAATCAACACTTTCACAAACTTTAGTGTGCATCACATTTTTGTTCCATATAATTTTATTGACAAATGAGATTTTATTGTCCTTTAGCAAGTCATAACCATTAATGTTGGACTTAGCATATAGGCATATAAATCCTTTTCATGTTTTAAGCATTTTATTAGTGCCAAATATCAGCTGCATATATCATATCATTTCATACACTTTTTCTATTTGTTTCTCAAAAGAAACAACTACCCCACCAGAAACAAAGCTTGACTGCAGGCACAAACCATACACAACAATTCCATAACTCCAAATCCTAATGCATTTTATATCACATTTGGTTTAAAACAAGTCAGAATTAGTACCTTTATTTGAGGAATTAAGGCAGGTCCACCATAAGCAAATGCTGTATAAAGCTGAACAAGTGTTGCCCCAGCTCGGATTTTCTTATATGCATCCTCGCCACTGAATGGTATATAAACAAAGTTCAGAAATGAAGTTGTTAGCACATTTATGACCAGATTATGACACTGATGATGATGTAATCTAAGACCTTACCTGCTTATACCACCACAGCCTATTAAAGGAATCTTTCCCTGATAAGATTAAATATACAGTGTCAAGCCATTATTCATAACATTATAAATTAACCACTGAAAGAGGAAAACAACAAAGAACCTAAGCATATCATAGCCACTTTCCAAAAAGTTCCTAAAAATTCTACCGATGAGATATATACATTTTCCATATACAAGGCAAACTGAATTCACCAAAGGCTTGAACAGTAGAACAGCAAGGGACAAAGACGATGAAGTTTAAATTCCAGAACCTGTGCGGTGTGTTTATGTAGTGTTCTTGGGTAGCCCTTGGAAGATTCAATTAACCTGTGTTTATGTGTTTGTTCGAGTTTTTTGTCCTCCCATTTCTCGACATAGTATTAAAGCTTTAGGTGATCTTTTGGGTTTGAAGGTGAGAAAAAAAGTGTTGTGAGAAAGGAAATTTTTAGCTTGAAAATGAAGAAAATTTTTAGCTCTTTCTTTCTAATTTTAGTTCTTGGTTTGTTTTGTCTATCTTCCCTTCTCACTCCAGCAAACAGTCATATTTTCTTGTCTTTTGCATTCAAGATGAAGCATGGCTTCATGAAGCTTCTTGCAAATTCCACCATTTTCAAGGGTAAGAAGTATGTTTGATGGGTATGTGAAAGTGAAAAATTAAAAAAAAAAAAAACAGCATATCCATAAACTGAAAAAGGACCAACATGTCCATAAACTGAAAAATCTGGAAAGGACCTTGTGCATATCCAAAACCTGCTAAAAATTGGTTGAAGGTTGTTGTGAGTATTTTGTTGTTCAACATGAAACAGCAAAAGAATTTTTGAAAAATCATTTCAAGAAATCTTGGGATGCTCTCAAAGAAGGTTATTCTTAAGGAGTTCATTTTTTTGGTGAGAGGTCAAGATAAGAAAAATGTCAAAAGAGGCTAGGAGACAAAAGTTGCTCCAAGATGTATAACAAATCGAAGAAGACCTGGAGAGATAGTGCTCAAGAAAAGGAAAGCAGAAAATTAAATGAAGTCAGTTGATGCTCTATGAAAGCAAAAGTTGAAGTCTCCAAAAAATCTCAAGGAGTGTTGAAGTGCTGAGATTTTTGCTTATAAGTCTAAAGCTATATGATGTTTTTAGAGTGAAAATATTGCAATTTTGTTTCTGTTCAGAACTTGTAAAGTTAGCACTAAGGGTTCGGTAGGAAGCATGTCTTCCTAGTAAGATCAGAAAAGTTACAGTTTGGGGTAAGAATGGTTAAAAGCTAGTTATGGCTGAGGTACGGGCCGAACTAAAGCCATCTCTTTTGTAGTTAAACTATGTAGACACTAAACTATATAAAAGTTAGAACAATGAATGAAAGACTGGTGCTGGGAAGTTCAATTCCAGAAGCCGCACTGCGTGTTTATGCTGTGTTCTTGGACAGCTCTTTGAAGGTTCAATTACAGAACCTGTATTTGTGTGTGTTTGTTTGAGCTTTCTGTCTTCCCATTTCTCAACAGTGCATGTATGTCTAGATGGATGATGTGTGTATGCATATATGTATACATGAATTATCTAGACGAATGTACATGTGTGCAAATGTGGGGGCTCAAGTGTTGCCATCTGTACATGTTTGCCTAAACAAGAACTTGGCGCTTCTCAATATTGTTTTTTGGAAGAGAAGACAGTGAAGCAGATTCTTTGGCTATTTTGAAACTTACGAATTGGACATAAGTATTGTAATTTGATAGAATATGGCCACTGGAACATCACAGCATAACTGAGTTTTCACATATGACCACTGGAAATTCACAACAAAACAACTCGGGGGACAAGTGTTTCCATATATACATGTTTGCCTAAACAAGAACTTGGAGCATCTCAAGATTTGGAAGAGAAGACCCTGAGGCAGATTCTTTGGCTATTTTAAAACATTAAGAATTGGACAATAAGTATTGTAATGTGATAAAAGATGGCCACTGGAACATCACAGTATAGCTGAAATTTTTCATATATGACCACTGGAAAATCAGAAAAAGACAACTAAGAGTTCTCTCCCATGGTTCATTACTGGCTTGCTTTAGGGATTCCAAACACAATACTGATTATTACAAAGATACCAAAGCTTGAGGAATAAGAATTTAACAAAAAAAAAACATCACAAGAACAGCCAACATACCCTTGTTAAAATATACATCTCTTTTAAGATATTGGTAGATAGATTGAATAGAGGTTTGCCACTTAAACCACCTGATTCCTCAGATGCTGGGTACTTCCTTACGGGATCTGGCCTTGATATGGTTGTATTTGATATAATCTATCAATAAAGCAGACAAAGCAAAATCATAGTCAATTAGTTGGAATTTGGTATCAAACTTTGACACATGCTAATATCTTAATTTCATTAAGAGAAAATTCAAATGGCAATAACCAAACACAATGCCATCTAAATGCCAACAATTAACGTACATTTTTGCAAAAAGCCACTTCTTCACATGCAAGAAAACCAAAAGAGGGATGTGACGTACAATAATGATAAAAGAGAGAAGAGGGTTGTTGGGGGGGGAGCCACAAGAAATTTCAACACATGGAGATGAGCCTATGTACTAAATTATAGAATTCTCTATCAACCATCCTAGCAAGCAGCATATAATATGCTGGAAATCTTAACCAGAAATGCTTAGCTCACTTGAAGCAACCAAGATTTCTCAAGACCAGTGCATCAACATTTAAAAAGTAAAGACAAAAGCAATTTTGTTATTGAAGGGAAGAAAAAAATACCAGTCCATCCAAGCGGAGTGCAAGAGCAACCTATAATCACGAAGAAGACCTATAAGATTGCAATACATGGAATACAAAGAAAAAGATATCAAAATAAAAGCATTTACATACTGCTGCAATGTCTTCAAGGTCTTCCTTGGACAAGTCAGGTGCAATTTTTACAAGCAAAGGAGGAGGGCCCTCCTCACCCCATTGCATTTCATCACGAGCAGCTTGAACCTAAATGAAAGGGTAAAAATGTCAAAAGCTCGATTCAGCATCAGACCATAAGATTAAAACAAGAAAGCAGCAACATAATCCTCAAATCTTTATATCGTCATACCTTTTTCACAAGGTCCTTTAATTGTTTTCTTCCCTGAAGCATACGCAATCCAGGAGTATTGGGTGATGAAACATTGATAACCTACAAATATGCAAAACATATATTGTCAAGTTTAATCAAACAGGATATAATTCCTTGGCATCCGAAAACAAAAGGCTGAAACACTGGTATGGATGTTTAAAAGAAACTCAATAGACATGATAAAAGATGGATAGGTAGCTGAGGTCGTTAGTCTCCCCATTTTGACCTAAAATTGATGGACGATCCATAAAATTGTAAAATTTTTGTAATCCTTGAAAAATATAAATATGCATTCAAAATGGTAAATAACATGTAATGAACCAATCTCTTAAAATTTAAATAGAAATCTATGTATTTCAATTTTACCATAAATATAAAATTATATATAAGATGTATGAGAACAGATTTCCAATTGCTTTCCCAAAAAAAATAAAAAGGAAAAAGAATAATGTGTAGATTAAATTTCACAAACAATAAATACAATGCTATAATTATGATTAACAATTTTATAAAGGAATCTGGACAGAGTTTAAGATGAGCCTGGACCTTTAAGACACGGGTACAACGCAACAGTTTATATTGGAAGCATCTGATTTTGTTGAAATATAATCAAGTAGATAGTTGGGCTACTCTATCATCATTATGGACAGAGTTTTTAACCTTTATTGTCATTTCAGGCTTTGAAAATCTATCATACGGTCTAACTTTAGATGAATCTAGACCCTTAATATACAGAATCAGAACTCATTAGTAAACTTGCTTCCATAACTATTTTACTGTATTAACTCACTAATCTACATCAATTTCACCAAAAGGCAACTTTGTGTATGCATTAACTCTAGTACTGAATTCTAACTTGCATAAGTTGACTTGCAAGTTTAACTACAATGATTGTAAGAGAGGAAAATTACTCTTAAATGTGCTAAAAGCATGTTCAACACTTATTGCTATAACAATTTCATATATCCCAGTGTTATTACATACTTCCAAATTCACTATTCTTGTATCCATGCCAAGATAAATTTCTGCATCCAATTAACGTAGTTTGGATTGGGTAGGTTAGGAGTCAGATGCTAAACCAATCTAAAAGCTAATGATGCAAACTAATTCAAGTAGGTCTATTTAGAAATTCTATTTATCAGGTTCAATTTGAATTGAGAATATTATTGCCGACACACTTCTTAATACACAATGCAAATTTTTCACTCAATGAATTCAATTAGCGCAGAAATATAACAAAAAGAAGATAGTTTTCTCCTACGTAAATATATACAATAAGTCAATACAAGAATCAACAAAAGAAATATACAAGCGATTAACACTCTTAACAATGCATAGTGAAAAAGAGTTATAAAATAAAACAAAATACAAATGTAACCAAAAATAAAATAAAATAAAAAACAAATATATATTGGGAAAAAAAATTGAGAAACTTTAAAAGAATCCACCAGAAACATGTCATTTATATACAGTATATTTATATGTATCTAAAAATGCAATTATTTTCTGTATAAATTTAATACACATGTATAAATATAATAGGAACTCAATTTGGTTCAAATTATAATGGGTAATATAGATATCAACCTACAAACTAAACTAATTATTCAGTTTGGCTATTATTTCAAACTAAGGTAATGTTTGATAAGATTGAAAATTTAAGTGCTGAATTTTAAGTGATATTTATAAGTGCTAAAATTTCTAAACTGCAAAGTTATTTAGAAGTTCAATAACAGAGCATATTCAAAATTTTGACTTAATATGAACATAACTTAAACACCACCTAAGTTTATAACCTGCAAATTTTGGTTCAATTTGATTGATTTGGAACATATTTGGTTGATTTGAATTTTCCTTGTATAACCGTACAGTCAATAAGATGCTCCAGGAAAAGCAAGATGAACATCAAATATATTGGTCTAGATTTAGATTGGACCATCTGAAGTCATCTCAAGTTGTAGTTTAGCTTTGAATTTGTCTGTTTGATTCACTGAGCTGCAAGTGAATCATTTATGTGGTTATCTTTGATTTTAGGAGCTGAGGGTATTTTAGAAATTTCAGTTATGCTGCAATGAGCTCAGCTACAATCTTATAGGTCTTAAGATGAGCCTATTTAAGTTTTAATGAAAGTTCTAATAAGTCTGCCAGTCAAATAAAAGAGGGATATTTGTTCTTCTTTAGGAATCCAAGCTTTTACATCAACTAGGAGTCCAAGTTCACATGGAACTAGAGTAATTTTTCAGTCAATTAGAAAAATGCTAGTAATTCTTTTCATTAACCATTTTTTTACCGGATGGCAACTATTTTCTCAGTTGTTATATCATATAAAGTGCGAGGCTTTCTTGATAGGAGGGAATACTAGATCCTACTAGTGTGAGGCTAGTAGTTCTATTTATTTGTCTAATTTGTTGTACAACTACAAAGATAAATCAGATATGCCTTTGATATTTGAGCCCAAATTTCTTTGAATCTACCAAACCCTAAACCTATACTGAAATCAATGAAGAGTATTTCCTAGACATCCTACATGAATAACTTTACAATCATTTGTTAGACAATCACACATCTCCTTTTCAAGGTTCTAGACTTCAATAGTAGAAATTTACCTCATATTGTAGCTTTTGTAATCATCATGCGCATGCGGCAAATATTTAGTGACCATGTCAAAGAAGACTAAAAGCCATTTTAGTCTCTCATCTATTTTGAACAGATAGGCTATTCTACTGGCACTACACTTTAAACTTCTCATTTTAGAAAAATTAAATTGTTTTGCAGGACAACTTAAGCTTAAATTGGGAATTGCTATTAGTCCTGCCTAGTCCCTAAATAAATTGTGCTAATAGCTTCTTAAGAGGGGTAGAGAAACTTTAATAGAATAAATAAAAGGAAAAGGAAAGAAAAACCACCCATTGAAAAAAGAAAATCTACCAAGTAATCAGCATACTGGGATAACGTATGAACCCCTTGTACATAATCTGCAGCAGCATCTTCGCTTGTCTTGTTCTTTCCTAGATTAACCCCAAGAATGCCAGGTCCAGCTTTGCCTCCATGTTTGACATCACCACTTGGAGAAGATGAGGAGCTTGAAGTTTCAAGCAACTTTCTCTTTCCATGCTGGACACCCAATCTCTTTGCAACAGCAACAATGCCTTCACTGTTAAAGCCACAGCGATTGATAATTGCACTGGCCAAAAAGATCAGAAGAAAACAAGTAAATTAGTGCTAAAACACTTCTATAGACTCCAAGCATTAAAAATCATCACTTTCAGATGTCCATGCACCAAATGTAAGAATTTTCAAAAATTAAGGCAGCAACGTGGAAATGGAGTTTTCACTATTCATTGATGAGTGAATAGTGAATGCCCCTTCTTACATTATTACTTTATATATATATATATATATATATATACATATCCAATACAACAAAATTGCTATTTCATACTTTATTTCCCTTCTTGCTCTTACTTTTTTATATCTACAAACTTTATTTATATATAAAGATGACATGGTGGCTACTATTCATTTATCATTACTTTGTTATCAATATTACATATTTGTTATAATCTATCATTACAAGTTTTTCCATCAACGTTGAAATTAACCATTATGTCCTTATATAATAACCAAATCACACATTAACTTACACTCATTCTAATTTTATTTTTCTTTTTTCTAGGTTCACTTAAATGATTTAATCTAATGAAAATGCTAGTATTGGATTTTGATTGAAAAGTAACAATACTGTAATAAGAAGCATATGAGAAAGTTTACTTTATTTCCCTTGGTAATATTTTCTAATTACAATCTTACATTTATAGTCTTGGTTTGTCTTCTTCCCTACCCTCTTTTCCTTCTATTGCATTCTCACCTGACCAAAAATAACATATCTGTTAGAATAAAAACGCTCAACTTCTAATGCAAACCCTCTTTTCCTCTGTCTTACTATTCAAGATTGGTAAAAGACATGAATATGTTATTATTGATTGGTCATTATTGATTTTGTGTATTAAATTAACAAAATAATATGTTACTTTGAAGGCCTTTTTTTTTTTTTTTTTTTTTTGGGTAAACTCAAATGTTTGTTTTGAAACTTTGAATAATATCTTAATTTTGAGATTAATTTGAATTTTTCCAGAATTCTATTCTTAACACTATCGAAAATCTATAATTTATAACGTTATTGAGTTAAGAAAGTAAAAGCAATAGGTAGCATTTCTAACCCTTCCTCACGCAATCTGAAAATGCGTGGCTTTGGATTACCCTCTTGAGGAACAGGGGTAACAGAGCCAACCTCTACAAAGCCAAAACCAAGACCAAGCAAGCCTTCAACAGCCTCAGCATTTTTATCAAAGCCAGCAGCAAGACCTACAGGATTGGAGAACTTCCTACCCCAAACTTCCAATCCTAAAATTGATGGGTCAGGCCTTTTTTCCCTTGGCAGCCAACCACGAGCAGCAGCTGATACAGCAAGTGTATGAGCAACTTCAGCATCTAGCAGTGCAAAAAATGGATTCACAAGTTTTGTTGCATTGAAAAGCCAACCACTGCAGCAATAATAGCAAAACTTACATTTCACATCAAAAAAAAATTAACAAACATGAATGAAATAACAGTACCAGAAAGTTGCTTCATCGACAGTACTGACATAAGCTCCTCCACCTATGAAAAGTCCTATGGTTACTCCTGTGAATAGTCTCCCCTACGAAAGGTGAAATTAAGCTCAGAATCATAAATTCACAATTCACATAGAAACACAATGTGAAATCAAGAGAAGAATTACTTTTCTGGAAAAGTGAGGGATTTTAGGAGGATTTTCTGGTATAGAAGAACAATGTCTAACGCCACCAATTGGACTTGAAATTACTCTTTTATATAAATAATCTTTCAGTAATCTCCTCGAAGCCCTTGCAGCCATTGTTTTTGTTTCTATTAATGTTGTTATTATTAGATAAAGAGAGGAAGAAAATAGAAAATTTAAGAAAACGAATAACAGAATCAAAAGAAAGCTGCAGAGAGCAGAGAGCAAGAGAGGCGATGCCGATGAACAAGAAAGTAAAGAGAGGAGGCAGAGAGGATGAAGTGGTTTACCTATCACCAAAACTACGTCGTTCTCTTGTCCAAGGAATTTTTTTTGTTTTTGAAGTCATGTAACTGAGTCGAGCCCAAACCGGCCTGAACTCAAATTTTCCTAGTTTTTCATTTTAAAACTCGAAAATACTCAATTAAGTTCAATTCTAATTAAAATAAATAAATTTATTTATTTATTAATAATAAAATAAAGTATCCAATAAACTTAAATTTGAAATCACATTAGTAAATTTTTATATAAAATATGAAATATTTTTGAAATTATATAAAATTTTAATACTTTATTAGACTTGTAAATTATTCTAATGGAGCATTATTGGTTGGTCTAGCTCTACTCCAATTTGAGTATTTTACAAAGGCAAATGCATTTTAGTGTAAGAATTTAACTTAAAATAAAAATTCATAAGTGTGTTAAATTTTTCAAACTGTTTCAAATATGGCATGTTGCCAATTTTTAAATTTTTAAAATTGGTAAGTTGCCAACTTTGAATTAGCTTACATGCTAATTCAAAGTTGGTATGAAAAACTTGCCTATAAATAGGTAAAAGTTTGTTTTGAAAAAAAATAGAGATGAGAAGAGAATATTTTTTAGAGAAAAATATTCTTGTTTATAATTTATATAAGATCAACTTAAGTTTGTAAGTTTGAGTATAAATTGTGTGTATTAAGTGTGGGAAAACATTTAAAGGAAACACTGATATTTTCTCTAGGGATATAGAGGGGGAAGAAAATAATTTTTCGAGATTATATGAGTGAAGGATACTATAAATTTGGATTGGGTTAATCCAATGATATTTATAGATACATTGTGTTGTAATTTATATCACATATTGTGGAAGATTACTTTATGTTGATGGACGTAGGCATTGAAAAGACGAACCACGTTAAAACTCTGTGTTTAGTTATTTTTCTTATGGTGTGTTTGTTGAATTTTACCTGGTTTAATTCACAACAAGTGGTATCAAAACTTTTGGTGTAAAGGTATGTGGTAAAATCATTACTGTTGTGAATAGTACTCAGAGGTACTATATCAGTTCAAATCTTGTAGTAGAAATGGATGTTGTAGCAGTGAGGGTTAAATTCAACAAATATGGCAAATAGTTCATCCTCAATTTTCTCAATACAGAAATTTGATGGAATGAGCAGTTTCACTCTTTTGGTAAAGAAGGGTGAAGGATTTCTTAATTCAATAAGGTTTGGCGAAAGTCTTGTTGGGAAAAGAAAAATGAATGACAGGAAATATGACATCATCAAAAAAGGAGGAGAGGCAGAGGTCTCTCCAAAGTCAAGTAGTGCTAATGACTCGGGTGTAACTATACATGGAGTATTGGCCGTGTATGAAATCAAGAAATATGACTAGGATTTAATTCCGGTATGTGTGGCTGGAAAATAAAAGGCCAATAATTTTTATTTTTAAGTTAGGCGGAGATTTGTAAAAATTTAACTTAAAATAAAAATTCAAAGTGTGCCAAACTTTCAAAATTGGTTCAAATATGGCATGTTGCAAACTTTGAAAGTTGGCATGAAAATCTTCAAAATTAATAAGTTACCAACTTTGAATCAGCATGCAAGCTAATTCAAAGTTGGCATGAAGAAGTTGCCTATAAATAGGCAAGAGTTTATTTTGAAAAAAATAGAGATGAAAAGAGAATATTTTTTAGAGAAAAATATTCTTGTTTATAATTTATACAAAATCAACTTAGGTTTGCAAGTTTGAGTATAAATTGGGTGTATTAAGTGTGAAAAAACATTTAAGGGAAACACTGATATTTTCTCTAGGGATCTAGAGGGTGAAGAAAATAATTCTTCGGAATTATGTGAGTGAATGATACTATAAATTTGGATTGGGTGAATCCAATGATATTTATAGATTGTTTGTGTTGTAATTTATATCACATATAATGGAAGATTATTTTCTATTGGTGGATGTAGGCATTGAAAAGCCGAACCACGTTAAAACTCTGTTTTTAGTTATTTTTCTTGTGGTGTGTTTGTTGAATTTTATCGGATTTAATTCCAACACTTGGATCCTAAATTTTCCTTGATTTATCTATTTGAGTTTTTGTTAACCTAAATTAATCCTAGGTAAATTAATTAAAATTAAAACCTTTAGATTGTTTTAATTAAGGGTCATTTGTTTCAGTTCTGTTAGTATTGGATTTTGGGATTCGCACGATTAAAGTAACCTAACTTATTGGTATATAGGTGGTGCCTTCAACTGTCAGCTAGGAATCTATACAAATAAATAACCTGAGTTTTTCGATATATAGGTGACTGGTACCGTCAACTTTGGCTCATCTATCTAATATATAGGCTGCAACAACCGTCAATCAAATATGGATATATAGGTTGAACCGTCAATCATAGAGTGAATATTTAGGTTGTAAGGAACCGTCAATTCAAATAGGGATGATCACACAAATCTGAAGCAAAAGTGATTTTTATTGATGTGAGTGATAAAAAATATATAATGATTTTATAGAGCTATTTATAGAGTATTTACAGGGCTATTATTGTAATTACAATAAGAAAGTAAAAAACCATAATATATTTTGGTATTTTACAAGAGAGTTGGGCTCATTATGTGTATCTAAACCCATTGCTATAAATTTGGGTCTATTTACATGAGTTGCTCCAAATCCAAGCCCCATAAGAAATTGGGTCCAACTGCCACTTTTTGGGTCGAAGTTAACAATGCTCACTGCAACTCTTTTCCTTGGAAAGGTGAAGGGTTGCACCTTCTTGCGTCGGCTGTTATTGGCAGTTAGAGAAATCTTGACTCTTTAACTAAAGAAGCCGAACAATCGCGTCTTTTCATCTTTCTAACAACTTATAAATTAGAACTTTCCTATTTCATTTTTACTTTTACTTTCAAGTGAAAAATTCTCTGCTTCTCTCTCTAGATTTTCAGTTCATTCTCTCTCTCTAAGACCTGTTCTTTAAGATCTTCAAGTAAGTATTCAAACTTTTTTTTGAATTTTTCAGCATTTGTTCTTGTTTAAGTTCAGATTTTTACTTGGCTTTTGTTTGCATGGTTCAGCCAGAATGGCAAAGTCAAAGGAAAAGGAAGTTGTGAGTCCTCGCCCGAACGCCTCTCCCCTCGCTCGGGAAAAAATTGCCTTAAGGAAAGGCGAGCGATTTTTAAGGGAGTTAAGGTACGAGTTTTAGTGCTCACGATTGGAAGCGGCTATCACTTTAGAAAATTGATTGATTTGATTTTCAGAAAAGGATTTGGGAGTTGCCACCCTAATTTATTTAAATGGAAAAATTAAGGAAAAATCCAATTTGACTCCAATTCATTAATCTTTGATTAATTTACCCAAGGATAAATTACTAGTCTTCGAACCAGGTTGAGCTCGGGGACTAGGTTTTTGATTTTAAATAATATCAATTTGGCTTTTAAGTTTGATTTGACTTTTTTAAATTGATTTCATAGATGACAAGTATTAATTACAATTTAAAGTACATGAGCATGATATACTTATGAATGCATGAAAAAAGTAAAGAGCAAGTAATTAAATGATTGCAGTAATTAAAATTTACAAGAAAATATGAATTAAAATAAAAGGGGAAGGGGATTGATTGAGATTTGGATTTGAAGTTTGGATTTAGATTCCAAGCGTGCCTACGTACACCATTGGATGGGGATCAAAACTGTAATACCCCGGCCCTGAGTTCACTGTGAATATTGAGGTTGAAGGGAAGTGATCGGAATAGGAGCGAGAGAGTATAGATGACGGTTGTGAAAATTAGAGAACCGAACGGGTATGGGTCTGGAAATCAAGCTTCTGACTGTATGAAATAAGGTAGGGGATATTAGGAAAAACATCAGAGGAGCTATATTTGATATGAAAACAAGTGAAATGAAGAGTGTAAGAAGAAAAATAGGAAGTTAGGAATTGAAACCCTAAAAAGGATACGGGTTTGGAAAATTGAGGTGTTAAGTGCAAGATCGGCAAATTCAGATCTCAGAAAGGATTTCTAGATTTTTTTTTGGATAATTTATATAAATATGAGGATATTAGAAGTGATGGAATGTAAAAATTAAATTAGAAATGAGTATAGAAAATACATAAGTGAAATCGGTACGCAAAGCGCGAAACCGATGGATTCCGACTCGAAGATTTTTAATTAAATCTTGATTGAGAGAATTTAATGGGAGAAATATTAATTAGGATATTAGAAGCCTAAAAATTAG
>CATKHJ010832799.1:0-18428 GCA_949750685.1 Vernicia montana
TTAGAATTATATTGTAAAATATTATATTTAAGAAAAATATTATATTTAAGAAATTAATTTTTATTAGGGGTATTATATTTAAAAATTATTAGAATTATATTTTGAAATATTATATTTAAGAAAAATATTATATTTAAGAAATTAATTTTTATTAGGAGTATTATATTTAAAAAAATATTAGAATTATATTGTAAAATATTATATTTAAGAAATTAATTTTTATTATGAGTATTATATTTAAAAAATTATTAGTATTATATTGTAAAATATTATATTTAAGAAATTAATTTATTTAAAAAATTATTTTTACTAGGAGTATTATATTTAAGAAATTATTAGTATTATATTGTAAAATAATTATATTTAAGAAAAATATTATATTTAAGAAATTAATTTTTATTAGGAGTATTATATATTTTAAAAAATTACTATATTTCAATTCTTTGTTATATATATGGTGCTTTTTTTTTTTTAGTAATTTTACAAGAAGTTAATAGAAAAGTGCCAAAATTTAGACGGAATGACTAAAATATTTGATGGAATAAAAATGCAAGAATGTAATTATTAATAATTTATCCATTTTTAATTGTAAGTAGTGAATTGTATTATGATAAGCCTAAATGCTCACTTGACTTGTACCATATTGAGAACCATTTGCAACAAGGTACATTCTCATCCTGTTCAATAACTTCACAAAATTAAAATATTTGGTCTTAAAATATTTGATCCTGCTCAACAAGGAAAGAAAACCCACATAAATTGATACCATGAAGGTGTTGAGTGGGTCCCTCCAATGAAGGGCCCACCAACAAGAAACAAAAGAAAAAATAAAAAAAGGAAAGAAAGTATTTTGAAAAATCGTGTTAAGTTTTTCGGTGCAGCTTTCTCCCACCGTCAGCTGCAAAATTCTAATTTTGCAGCTGGCGCACAATATATAAATAGTGAAATTTTCTGCTTATAAATAGGCAGGAGATGTAAGGAAGATATACAAAATTATACATAAAATCATAAATAGAGAGAGAAAGAGTTTTATGTATGTGAGTGAGAGGGTTTTGATAATTTTTGTCCGTCCAAAAATTATCCTATATTTCTTTAATCTTTGTTCACTGTGAGAAAAGGTGTACTGGGTTATTGAGTGTTATGTGAGAGAGGGTTTACAATTTTGTCCGTCAAAAAATTGTACCGTGTAATTATAAGTGTTATAGTGAATTATCTCTTGTGGATCGTGGATGTAGGTTTATTGAGAAATCGAACCACGTAAAATTCTTATTGTCTTTGTTGTGGTTGTTTATTAATTTCTGCTTCCGCTGTATGTGTGAAATATCCTATAAAATTTTTCAACAAGTGGTATCAGAGCTTCTGGTTCTTATTTTGGGGTGGAGATAAATTTTATTATGGATTGAAGTGGGATTGCTGTCTGGGACAGTATCATATTTTGATAAAAGAAATATACTACAAGGAAGAGAAAAATACGAGAAATTTTTTGGTGCGATCCGTTTAGAGAACGGGTGTAAAATCAAAAAATTAAGTGAATAGTAACTACGCAAAACAATTTATTTTTGCATGTTACTGTTACTGTAACAGTAAGCAATAGTAACTATAACAAGGAACTATAGCAGAGTACGGTACTGTTCAGAGGTACTGTAGCAGGGTACGGTTACTATAGCAGGGTACATTTACTGTTCATACGGTTATTGTTCATATAGTACTATTCATACGGTATTGTAGTAGATGTACTATTCACAGAGATCTGAAAAAAAAAAAAAAGAAGTTTTTCAGATAAAATGGATAGTGCATTTAAATATTCAACCCCTTTGTTTGATGGAAAGGGTAATTTTACTCTATGGTAGAGTACTATTCAGGACCTTTTGGTGCAACAAGATCTTGATTCGGCTTTAGATGAAGGAAAGCCAACGAGTATAACTGAGAGCGAATGGAAGACTATCCAGAGGAAGGTGGTGAGCACCATCCGGTTAGCACTTGCCCCACAAGCAAAATTTGAAGTGATTAAGGAGACATCACCAAAGAAGTTGTGGGACAAATTGGAAGAGATCTATGCGTCAAAGTCGCTGACTAATCGGTTGTTCATGAAAATGGAGATGTATTCGCTCAAGATGGAGGAAGGAGGAAACCTCCATGACCACATCAATAAATTTAATCAGTTAGTGTGTCATTTGTTGAATGCTGGTGAAAAGGTTGAAGATGAGGAGCAGGCATTACTGTTGCTTGCGTCATTGCCCAAATCTTACAAATCGTTGGTGCAAACAGTGTGTGCTGGAAAAACCACACTGAAATTGATTGAGGTTACAACGGTGTTAAGAGAAAATGAGAGGATGATGAGGGGTGAGAGCACTTCAACTGAAAATGAGGGCGTAGCACTAGTTGAAAGGAGTGAGAGAGGGAGGAATCAAAATAAAAGAAGAGGTGATCAAAAGAATAGATCAAAATCTCGGCCGAGAGATTATAGCAATATGGAGTGCTATTATTGTGGAGAGACTGATCACATTCAACATCGCTGCCCGAAACTTAAAGAAGACTTGAAGAGTCTTAAGAAGTTGCAGGAGAAGATAAAGGGTAAGCTGAAAATTGATGATGGTGATTCCTCAAATATGGTCAAAACCAGTGATGAGTCTGATGATAAATTTCACCTAGTACAAGGTGAAGATGCTGGTAGTTGCTCTGGTGAGAGCAATTCTAGCTGGGTGATGGATTCTGCTTCTGATGTACACATTTGCAGATATCGAGCTATGTTTGATACTTTACATACTGATGGAGAATTTGGTTACATCAATGTGGGAAAAAAATTGAAGCTGAAAATTGAAGGCATTGGGAGAGTTCGCTTGAAAGTCCACAATGATGCTGTCAAAAATATTTCCAATGTGAAATTTATACTTGCTGCAGGAGCAAACATAATTTCGCTAGGAGAGCTAGCGTCACATGAGTATAAATATGTTAGTATTGGAAAAACATGTAAAGTATATAGAGGAGGTTGCTTGGTAATGCAGGGTAGCAAGAAAGGAAAAAATATTTGTTATTTGGATGGTCATTGCCTTTTGCAGACAGGAAGCAATCAAGTGAAAAAAATCGAAAAAAATACAAAAAGAGTTCGGTTTTCTAACAAGATTGAGGTATATTAAATTTTAAAACAAAATGTTAATTTCACATCAGCAAGAAAGGGGGAACCCTGTATACCGGTTCTTAAAAAGACCATCAAAACTCAAAGTGTAGATGACTCTTACTCGAGGGGGAGCATGAAGAAACCCATATTCATGGGAGAGACTGTCAGAGAGTTGCAGTCATAGTGAAATCCTCCATGTTGTCGTGAGGAGGAGATTTGTTAAGTAGGTCCCTCCAACATGGAGGGCCCACCAACAAGAAACAAAAGGAAAGAAAGAATTTTGAAAAAACGTGTTAAGTTTTTTGGTGCAGTTTTCAGGCGAAAAATTTTAATTTTGCAGCTGGCGCACAGTATATAAATAGTGAAATCTCCTAAGTAGGAGATGTAAGGAAGATATACAAAACTATACATAAAATCATAAATAGAGAGAGAGTTTTATGTATGTGAGTGAGAGGGTTTTAATATTTTTTGTCCGTCCAAAAATTATCCTACATTTCTTTAATTTTTGTTCACTGTGAGAAAAAATGTACTGAATTATTGGGTGTTATGTGAGAGAGGGTTTACAATTTTGTCCGTTCAAAAATTGTACCTTGTAACTATAAGTGTTATAGTGAATAAATCATAAATGTAGGTTTATTGAGAAACCGAACCACGTAAAATTCTTATTGTTTTTGCTGTGAATTGTTTATTAATTTCTACTTCCGCTGTATGTATGAAATATCCCATAAAATTTCCCAACAGAAGGTAGTTCAAAACTAATTTAAATTCTTTTTTCCAAAATTGCTTCCTACATTTTCACAATTAAATAGAAAGTTTGCAACTCAAATTAGCTAAAATCCACAAGGGCATAACCATTAATTATGGCTTAGGTTGAGGCATCACATTAGCTTAATTCGAACACAAACAAGGGGCAATAGAATAGCACTGCAAATAAAAGAATATTTTGTACCAACAAAAGATAATAAGCATCAAACATCAATTTTACTAAAATTTGATTCACTACAACATACTGTATTCCATACCACTTAAAAGGTCAATACCAAATGTATACTAGCTGAAGCTTTACACTGTTAACAAAAATTTCTTCAGTAACAAAGAAATATCTGCCTTATAGCATCTAATTAGGTCAAAAAAAAAAAAATTATATCGACCACCAAAATACCAATAATCATTTTGAGTAACAAGTATTAATCAACAAAATGCTGTGAGGATAAAACTTGTCATGGTTATGTCCAACCTTCAGTTAGTCTTCAGCAGCTATTCTTTTCTTAAATTACCATATCCTATCAGGTTATATACTAAAAAATAATATATAGATAAGCCAAGAAGATGAAAGATGCATTTCTAATCCCAACCACTGGCAACAACAGATTCATGATCAAACTCGTACCCATGAGTTGAAATAGAATAAGATTCAGTACTGGTAGGAACAGCAAGAGAAGTATCACCAGATGAGGCAGCATAATAATCAATACTGCCTGAAACAGCATCACCATATGCACTAGAAGAAGCATAAGAATCCATAACAGGACTTGACTGGTAATAATTCTCATTTCGAAAGTCATAGGCACCAAACTTGCTACCGCCATATCGCTTGGTCCGACCACCACCGCCACCATAAGATGAATTTTCAGCATATTGAGTAAGCCAAGAAGGGACCTCTTGATTTGCTTCCTTCATTAGTTCAACAAGTGCCTTCGCAAGCGGGATGTTCTTGTCACTGAAGAATGCAGTCGCCAATCCAGAGTTACCAGCACGCCCAGTTCGGCCTATCCTGTGAACATAGTCATCTATGTCTTTTGGCAGATCAAAATTGATGACATGCGACACATGAGGAATATCCAGACCTCGTGAAGCAACATCAGTTGCCACCAAAATTGGAGTTACACCACTCTTAAAGGATTTTAGAGCTCGTTCTCTCTCCTTAAATTTAATAACAAAAAAATTTGAATGAGAAGAAAATTTGAAAGAAAATGGCAAAAAAAAAAAAAAATAAATATTAGTCTTGATATGGAGATAAAGGGTTGTCTCAAATCCTTAAACAACAACAATCTTCAAACTATAATAAAAACATCATCTACCACAGCAATGCAGGATTCAGAAAAACAAATTACCTCACTGATGACAACCATATACCAAATCAATTCTTGCTACAAAATATGAAAACATGCAAACCTATTTCCAGTTCTATACAGCAAACATTGGAAATTTGTAGATATTGAATATTCAGACACACAATACTTGGAGCATCTAAAGGCAAAAGAGATAATAGATGTGCTGACCATTTGTACTTTGTCACCATGTATTGCTATTGCTGGAAAACCACTCTTAGACAACCAATGCTCTAAGGCATCCGCTCCTCTTTTTGTCTCCACAAAAACCAGTGTTAAAGCACGCTGCAACAAATTAAGATTTCATTTTAAAGCAACGCTTACATGTGTAATTAAATTGAAAGCATTTCCAACTAAAACCACAATTACTACAGATTCAGCCTACAAATAATTGTACAATTTCTATTGTGAAGAAACATGACACATTTAAATGAACAAAAGAAACACTATACCCTGCCATGGGATCCACTTGCTTTTTGGGCACGAAGAAGATCCATAAGATGGTTTCTTTTGTCCATATCCTGAACAAGTACAACTCTTTGTGCAATCAAATCAGTACTTGATCCAACTCTTCCCACAGTAAGAAAAATGTAGTCTGAAAGAAAATCAGATGCAAGTCTCTGCAAAGAAAAATTTACAAGTGATAATTGATCAGCAGTGAGCAGTCTTGCTAGTAAATAGATAAGTCAACAGCAAATTTACAATCAGCACATGAATAAGGAACAACATCAGATAAACAGATTGCTTTAAGGAAACACAGAGACACGCTAATGCATTGTTCTACTCTGTTCATAAACAAGTAGTGAGATCCTTGACTATAGTAACCATAAATCATAATCCACAATTACTGTTTAGACTGCTAAAATGCAATCATAATTGACCAGTCAAATTATAAGTGAGACATAGCATAATCTAAGTTTGTCACCCAAGTAATAGTAGTACAGTCAATTTGGCAAGGAAGGCATGACATAAAAAGACAGCTCACTTACAGCTTTCACCTTAAAAATACAGGCAAAATAAAAATTGCATTGGAAGTAAATAAAATTAGATAACACTCACAACAATTGTCCTTACCATTCATCTTCTTATCAAGTCAAATCAAATAATGAAAGCCTTTAAACTTATTATATGTAGATAGCAGTGCAGGAACAACTGTCTCTAGGCAGACTCACCAAACTTATTGGAAGATTTTCTATAACAGACTTAATGAATATCCAACTATACACAGATTTCTGAAAATTCAAAGATTATGCAAACCCTGAAACATCTAGAATTGAAATGCAACGTAAAACAAGAATGAGAATCAGCAAACCTGTATCTCAAGTGGAAAAGTTGCACTGAAAAGCATTGTCTGCCTTTCACCTGGTGGAGGCATGTCCATTTGCTGGACAATCTTCCGAATCTGAGGTTCAAAACCCATATCCAGCATTCTGTCTGCCTCATCAAGGGCCAAATACCTAATCATCTCAAGTGAAATTTTCCCTCTCTCAATCATATCAACTAAGCGACCAGGAGTTGCAACTAGGATGTCAACACCCTTCTCCAAATTGCGAAACTACATAAAGGTAGGCCAAGTAATCAGCAACAATTGAGGCAATGGCATATAGTTCATAAATACAGCATCCTCAAAATCATACAGAAAAAAAAAAAAAAATTAAACATACTAATAACACAGTTTGAGCATAAGCAAACTAAAACAGGACATATTAAGAATCAATCATCTATTCTATAACAGTTGATAGCAAACTAAAAAAGAGGAGGGAAATGAAAAATAGCAACCAAAAAAAAGGAAATTAAACTATAATAAGATCAGTAATTACGTCCATAAAGTAGCAATAACAAAAGCAATATACACAAACAAAATTAGTCAATCCAAGTGATTAAATGGTCAAAAACCAGGATCCCACACTATCAAAAGAATGTATGCATCTTTACTTTATAAATAAAAACTTAAATGAGGATCCAAACCATAAAAAAAACATCAAAATTTATACCACAAAAGGCAATGTATTCATCAATCAAAAGATTAAAAAAAAATTGAAAAAAAAAAAAGCACCATCATAAACCACAAGAAATACTGTGAACCTGTTGTGCTATAGGTGCCCCTCCATATGCAACCACAATCCTCACCCCAGTGTTATAAGCAAATTTCTGTGCCTCCCCATGAATCTGGCCAAAACAAATAAATTGACAAACAGATTATCGATAAGACAAAAAGAAGAGAAGAAAAGGTCAAAAAAGATAGAGAAAATACCACTTATGCACAGAAAATATTCAGTTCTCACCTGACAAGACAATTCCCTGGTAGGAGATAGTATGAGCGCAGAAGGGTACGCCATCCGGGCCCTACCACGACCCGACCCGACTGCCTTAAACTCATTCCTCAAAATCCCAGAAATAATGGGAAAACAGAAAGCAGCAGTTTTCCCTGACCCAGTCTGTGCACAAGCCATCAAGTCTCTCCCAGCCACCGAAATGGGTATGGCATGTTTCTGAATCGGAGTTGGTTTCACATACTTACACCTCTTAATATTCTCATTCAAACCCTCTCCCAAATAAATTTCAGCGAACGTATTCACAGGTGGAGGTACATTGGAGCCAGTGATTTGAACGGGAATATCCTCATACGCATCAAAGTTAATAACAGTATTTTCATTAGTGTTGTTTTTATCATCACCATCATCTAATACCTCAAGCTCATCAAAATGTTCACTTCCGTCAAATGGGTAGTTTGAGTTTGAGTAGACAGAATCTCTCAAGGAAGGCCATCGTTGAGACTGGCCATAGCCAATGACATACCCACGGCCACGTCCACGACCACGACCACGACCACGTGAACGACCACCACCACCACCAGCACCACCACCACCACCACCACGAGATGAACCGGGTTGAGCAGAACCGTACCCACTCCCAGACGACTCATTAGCGTAACCAAAAGAAGCGGTGGTGCTTCTGATGGGTGGCGGTATATAAGAGGGTCGGGTCGGACGAGTTGGTTTCCGGGTTGAATTAATATCAGTGGTGGCCATATTAGCCCAAGTCATGATTATGATTACCCTTTTGAGTTTTATATAAAAAAGAAACCCAAAAACAAAACAAACCCTTTTCAAATAACAAGAAAACAAATACAAAGAAACAAATGGAAAGCTTGAAGGCGAGAAAATGAAAAGACCCTTTTTCTGTGTGTGTATGTATATATAGAAATGGGGTTTTACGTGTGTTATGCTCCTATGTATATAGGGGTGCAAGTACATAGAAGGAGTAGGGAACTGAGCTCCATCTCCTTCCCCATAAAAAAGCTGCAAAACCCTATTTAGTAGTACCAGTAAGAGAGAAACACACACAGAGAAGCCATTAATGCTTGCTTACAAAAAAGAGAAATTTGTTTTCTGTCTCAACGTCATTGATTTCGCGTGTATAAACGCTTCTTCTTCTTATTATTATTATTTTTTATTATTTTGACGAAATTGCCCCTTACTGCACTTTTGGCCTTTTATCAAACTTGATCAAAAAGTTTAAAACCCGTGATGCGTCTTACGTAGTGCATGCTATGGTGGGGAGCTATGTAGATGATTAAAACTCTAGAAAATATCTGTGTAGCTCATGGGGCCACATGTGTATACGTGGCGATTTGGTATTTGTTGTTTTTGCGTTTGTGTGCTATTGGTGAGAAGCTCGACCACTGAAAGGGTAGAATTGGAATGAGAAGAGAATTTTTTGAGGAATTATTCAATGCATCGTATTGTTCCAAGTGTATTGGGTGAGTTGGTGATGAATCTGATGCTCATTCACCCATCCAACAATTAAAGAGAATATTTGGTGAAAAAAAAAAAAAAAAAAAAATTAAAGAGAATTTGTGGTTGAATAGAAAGCATCTAAGGTAATAAAGGATTAAAGAGTAAAAAACTTTACTCAATTCCAATAAACTCTTCATATCTTATTATTAATTTTACTTTATCCCATTAATATTAGTTTTTTTAATTTTTTAATTTTTTTCTTTTTTAAATTTATTCAATATAAAAAATAGTACTAAAATTATAATAAAGTGCATAAAAACTTATACTATATTAATTAATGGCCCGTTCGATATCATTTTCTATTTTTTATTTTTCAAAAACAAAAATAAGATTTTGCAAACCATAATTTATTTATTTTTTTCAAAATGATTCTGGATAAATATGAAATAAATATAAAAAAATATTTTATTAAAAAAATATTTTCTAATACTTATTTTTTTGAAATTTGAAAAAAAATAAAATAAAAAATCGCAGTGATACCAAATGCCCTCTAAAGTTAAAATAGAGAATAATATTTGACTTTCTAGATGTACAAACTAAATTAACTATTTTCTTTATTTTTCAAAGATAAATAGTTCATTAGATCTTTTTTTTTTTAAATGACTCTTTATAATAAATAGTTTGACACATATAAAGAGTTCCTTAGAGATACTCTAAATGTCAATGTTTCATTTTACTCATAATTTTCATCTCAATTTATTTTCTCCAATTTGATTTGAAATTTATTAAAATTTAGGACTATGCTAAATGGGTCAATACAAAATAGATCGACACAGATTAATAGGGTTCTATTAGCAATTTTAAATATTTTTTTTAAGTAATATTGATTTTTTTTTATAAACTATTGTATTCTATGAAATTTTCATTCTATTTCTTTAATTAATATTCAAATTTTATTTTCTCTTTTCCAAATTTTTATTATCTCTAATTAAAATCAAAATTTTATTTTCTTTGTCTTCGATTAACATTGAAATTTCTCTCACTTTCTTCAATTAATATTGATTTTTTTTTTTTTTTTCAATCCAAGTAGACTAATGTCACTAATCCTAGTTAATAACTTGTGGACAATGTTCAACTCATGAATTGGCACTTGTTGAGGCTTTTAAAAATTATTATTTTTAATATTTAATTATACTAAAAAATTTTAATTTGTTATATTATATTAAATTTGACAATAGTTATTTTAAGTTTTAATTATTTATTTATAAATTTTAATGAAACTTAATAATTTTAATTCATTTGTAATTTGAAGTAAAATAAAAGATAACTAATTTTTAATATTTTTTATATTTAATTTAATTTAATCTAGAATGCACAAATGCTTCAAAAAAATTTAATTATTTATATCATACGCACTTGAACATGATTTTGTACGTATCAAAATTCTTTAATTGTAAGATATGACTATAATATGATAAAATTAAAGAGACACCTAAAATATGTTAGAAACACAACTTAAATATTTTATTTTTAAACCAATGTATGATTTGATTTAAGATTTTTAAATTTAAAGGAAAGTACAAAAAAAAAAAAGTATAATGTGGTTTAGAACATTTTCACTTTATGATATGTGAAATTTTTTGTGACAAGAAAGAGTCTATGTTCTATTCCATTAATAATTTAGGGTTCAAAACCCTAATACCGTTAACATGTGCTAACAAGGCACTAATATGGCATATATTCTAAATAAAGAATATTTCTTCTAAATGACATGGCTGTCAACTAAGTAAAATGAGACCTAAAGTAAAAATATTCTAAATCACATGGTATTTTTTTTTTATATTTTTTTCTTAAATTTATAAGGACTAATACTAGTACAATATAAAAAATATTGAGTTTCGATAGTAATTTTTTATAAATAGTATATGCTAAAATGTTAATTTTAAATGTATGATGGATAATTAGATATTGACGTATCTTCTAATATTATATCCTAATTTCTTGAAATTAGTTGTATTGATATGTCCGTATCTAGATCCAAATTTCTTTGAATTTAATTTCGATTTAACTCTAATTAAAATTTATTATCCATGACTTTTTATTATTATCTATTAAATTATTAAGAAGTCATATATATATATATATATATATATATATATATATATATATATATATATATATATATATATATATATGACGAGCCTAAAATTAAGAGAAAAAAATTTATAACTTTTATAGAAATAATCGATTTCAAATCAATTGAATGTTAATGAGAAACTTAATTGATTAGGTCAATAGTTTATTTATAAATATAATAATATAATGTTAATTAATATACTTATTTATAAATTTATAATATAAATATAATGTGCGCAAGCACACATTTATATGTATAATTAAATTCTAAATTTATAAAATAAATCTAATAATTAATTTTTATAATATTTTTTGCAAATATTAATTTACACAATATTAATTATATGCATTTTATTATATTTATATATGATGAATAGAAATGTACTGATATACAAGCTAATATATATGAAAAAAAATGAAAAAATAATATCTGATAAATAATAATTTTTTTTTATATTATTAATAATAAATACCGATTATTATTATTATTATTTTTTTAGAATGCACTTACTACATTGTATATTTTTTTTAAATGTACTTACTTCATTGTTGATATTACTATTGTTGCATATTTTCTTATTAGTATAGTACCTACTTTTAATATTATATTACCAATACCAAGATAAGTATTTGATACCAATGGTTTTGAGTTTTAATTGCTCTAGCCTCTAGCCATTAGTAAGGATTCAAGAAATTAGAGTCAAAATAATTTTAAATCATTATCAAATTACATAAATATTTAAAATATAAAATTATATGTAATTAATTGTCTAAAGTAAAGTAAAATATGACTATTACTCCTACTAAACTTCAAAAGTTATAATCCATTTAAAATTTTCATTCACAATTATAACTCTATATATTACTATTAACCATATCGAATGTCTATACATATTGTTATCAATTTACTTTGAAAACTCCAATTAAATTAAAACATATTTGTTATAACTTTACACTACCGGAAAAATACTTATTACCGACAGAAATATTATGTCGATAATTATATTTTTTCTGTCGGTAACCTGAGTTACCGACAGATCACCGACGGAACATATATGTTGGAAAAATCATGGTCGGTAATATATTATCGATAAAATTATTTGTTCGTCGGTAAATTACCGATGACATATCCGTTAGTAATGACTGTCGGTAACATTATTGACGGTCTACTCTATCGGTAATTAATAAAAAAAATAAAATAAATATATTTCGTCGGTAATCCATCGGTAATTAATAAATAAAATAAATAAATTTCATCGATAATTAATAAAATAATATTAAATTAATACAAATTCGTCAGTAATCTATTGGTAAATAAATAAATAAATACATTTCCATCAGTAAAGATTGAATAAGAATTTTTTTAATTTATAATTTAATTTAATTGCAATTATATTTAAATTCAGAAAGTCACAAATATAAAAGTAAATATATTAATTTATATTAATGAAAATAATAAATATACAAAAATAATGTCATAATATTGTATTAACATAACAAAATATAATATGCTAATATAAAATAAATAGTAAAAAATTCAAAAGTAAAATTCCGTTGGTATAAAAAATAAAAAAAATAAATTAACTAAGATCTGTTGTGTGATTATCGCCGCCAGCTGGATCATCCAACAAATAATCATCACCATCATCATGATCACCAATATCAACACCATCTCCTAGAATAGGCGGACAAGTAGGTTGCTAGACTGAAGCATGCGGAGGATAATGCTACAATAAAAGATGAGGTGGTAAAAGTACTCCAGTGGCCACTGATACACTCCGTAGCCACTCCTCCATACCCCTCAACCTCTCATCTACTCACCTATCCACCTCCCGCTGAATGTCCTTAGATGAAGGGGGTGGTCGAGTAGAAGAAGTACCAGCACCGGGATGTCCATAAAAATGTGGTGCCTGAAAACCGATGTGGTAAATCCTGTCCTTCGTTCGACTCTCAACAACCTGAAGATATAACTCCCTCTCATCCACCTGACGAGGCTCGGTGGATATTGGGACTGGTTGCGACAATTGCTCATGGAGGTTATTGATATTCTCCTGCGTTTTATTCAATATTAGTGATTATCATAATAGTTGTGAATTCTCAATTTCGCATAATGATTGATACGCCACTGATACACTCCGTAGCCACTCCTCCATACCCCTCAACCTCTTATTTACTCACCTATCCACCTCCAGCTGAATGTCCTCAGATGAAGGAGGTGTTCGAGCAGAAGAAGTACAAGCACCGGGATGTCCATAAAAATGTGGTGCCTGAGAACCGATGTGGTAAATCCTGTCCTTCGTCTGGCTCCCAACAGCCTGAAGATATAACTCCCTCTCGTCCACCTGACGAGGCTCGGTGGACATTGGGACTGGCTGCGATAACTGCTCACGGAGGTTATTGATATTCTCCTGCATTTTATACAATATTAGTGATTATCATAATAGTTGTGAACCCTCAATTTCGCATAATGATTATCATAATTACCGTGAAAAAATATAATTATTCAGAATCAATTTCTTCTATATCATCTTCCTCAATGATATCTTCTGATGATTCAGATTCTGATTGAAGCTCAATTTCATCTTCTAACTTAATATCTTCCTCATTTATGTCAATGAACGACTCATCCAGATCATTTAAAGATCCAGGTGGCTTGTCATCGGCAATTTCAATCTGAGGCAAATTAACATCATCTTCTTGGAATGGTGTTTGAAATGATGTATTAATCACAGATCCGTCCTTATTCTCTACAATTGATCTAGCTTTAATCTTACATACTGCTCACCAATCAGCTTTATCTTGCCATAAACTAGGATAAGGAACATAATACACCTGACAAGCTTACATCGCCAATATAAATGGTTCGTATCTATTAAATTTTTGCCTGTGATTGATTTCAACGGGATTATAATTTTTGTGTACTTTTATTCCCACATTTGGCTTTGGATCAAACCATTCACATTTAAATAATACAGTTCTCTTAATCAGAAGTGCAAGGTATTCTAATTGCAAAACCTCGATTAATCGACCATAATAGTCATATGCATTTTCACTATAGTTAGAACCTTTTATACTAACCCCGCTATTGATTGATGACCTATTAGAACCATATTTTTCAGTATGAAACTTGTACCCATTCACAAAGTACACAAGATACATCGTCACAGTTCGTAATGGACCCTTAGCAAGATCAATAATGAATTGATTTGTGATCCCATTTGTAGGATTAGTAGCCTATAAGATACAAAACAAATAATTTAATCAATTCCAAGTATACGAGTATACATTGAATATATTAGCTTATAAGATACAAATATATACTCACATATGACTCGAACCATTTACGAAAAATTTATCTCCAATTTCGCATCAACATCATATTTTGATATATTAGGGATAGTTTGCTTCAACATGTTAATATATAAGCTTCGTGAAATTTTAAACAAATTAATATTAGTCAAAAAATTGAAAAGTTGATTGTAAATTATATTTATAACCATGTTATTATAACTTACTCGACATATTCTACTACTTCAACATAATTGAGAAGAATGTAGGTTTGAGTTGCCTTATATTCTTATTCGGTTAACATTCTTCATTTAGGTCGATCAATTGGTCTACCTGAATGAGTAAATATTGACAAATTCCCAGGTATATTACCTCCGCTAGTCATTCCGCCATCACCATTATGAGGTACTCTTCTATGCCTTGTATAAACATGTAGTTTGAAATAGTAAGAGCAAAATGATGAGGCTTCTTTAACTAAGTAAGCATTGCAAATAAAACCTTCAACCCTTGCTTTATTCTTGACATTATGTTTCAAATGTTAAAAAAATCTACAATAGAAAGATAATAATAAACTAATATAAATTACAAAAAAAAAAATGATGATGTGAATGGTGGTAAAAAAAGACAAAGAATTTACCTCTCAAATGGATACATCCATCGGTACAGCACAGAGCTTGCTAGCCTAGCCTCATATGTCAGATGTACTAGTAGATGCTCCATTGAATAAAAAAAACTCAAGGGAAAAAATTGTTCCAATTTACACAAAATCAATGGAATGTCCATTTCGAGTCGTGCCATATCTTCCTTCCTAATCATTGTTGCTGTGAGTTCTTTGAAAAATAAACTCAACTTCGTTAATGGTTTTCAGTCATTCACATAAGACTTGTTTACTCTGCTTATCCAGTGTATACTTAGCCTTAGGATATTTTTTCGTTGCATTATCCCGTTGTAACTCTAGACGGCAACATAATTATTTCAAGTCTTCTTTTGATTTGGCATTGTCTTTGGATTTTCTATCTATGTTCATAACAGTGTTAAAAACATTCTCAAACACATTTTTTTCAATGTGCATGACATCCAGATTGTGACTGATCAAATTGGTACTCCAATACGGCAAATCCCAAAATATACTTTGTTTCTTCCACCCACATCTAGGTTTTTTTTTTTTTGCAATTTGAGCATTCAACTCATCCAAACCAACTTTTGTCACTTTCATCAATCTCAAACTATTGATTTCCTCCAATATCTCAATACCTGACTGCATAGGTAGAGCAACGTCATCAACTGTTCGATTCTTAATAAACTCGGTCTTGTTACATCTGAAATGATAATTAGGAGGTAAGATTTTACGGTGATTATCAAACCATTATTGCTTACCACATTTAGGAAGCGTGAAGGCATCAGTATGTTCCATGCAATATGGACAAGCAAGTTTACCTTGAGTACTCCAACCAGACAACATACTAAAAGTTAGAAAATCACTCACCGTCTACATCAAAATAACTCGTATCTAAAAATTCTGCTTCATTGAAACATCATATGTCTCAACTCCAATTTCCCATAACTGTTTCAATTCTGCAATCAAAGGCTATAAGAATACATCCATCTTCTATTTGGGATTATTTAGTATATGAACTATTATAGAAAGAAACATGTATTCCTCCTTCATACACAGCCCTAAAGGCAGATTATATGGCGTGACTATAATTGGCCACGATGAATATTGTTGTCTAGATTGATCAAAAGGTTGAAAACCATCAGTGTATAATCCCAAACAAACATTGCGAATTTTAGAAGCAAACAGTGGATTCATCCAATTGAAATGCTTCCATGCATCCGAATCTGAACAATGTTGCATCACACCATCTTCCTCCTCATGTTCAACATGCCATCTCATAAACTTGGCAGTTGCTTCAGAAGCATACAATCTTTGTAGCCTCGGAGTCAGAGGAAAATAATACATTTTCTTAAATGGAACTTTTGTTTTAAACGTACTAGCAACTCGACGCTTGGACTTATATCTAGGACAATCACATAACTTGCATGTCTTTAAATTACTGTCATCACCCCAGTATAACATGTAATTATTCTTGCAACAGTAACTGGAAGTCCTAAACCTTGCATCAACTTTTTAGTGCTATAGAAATTGTCTACCATCGTATTATCCTCTTGTAACAACTCGTTATACCACTGCAATATCTCTTCATAACACTTTTCAGATAAATGGTGCTTAGATTTGATATTCAACAGTCGTGCAACGACAAATAATTTTGAATATTTTTCGCAACCAGGCCACAAATCCTTGTTAGCTACATCTAACATATCATACAGCTTATGAGAAGTCGGATTCGGTGCTTCCTGCATTCCATTCCAATCAAACTCCGGCCCAACGACATCCATTACCATATTATGATATGCACTAGAAGAAGTATCATTAGTACATACATTATCAGCTGGAAAATGATTTTCATCTGCAGCTGAAGTTCCAGACCCACTTACTTCACCATACAAATACCATTCATAATAACCCAAAATGAAACCCCTCTGTGCAAGATGCAACATGACTGTATTTGGGTTCAAATAACTGCGATTCTGAAACTTTTTATGATTACACGGATATCTAATCTTGCTTCTATCCATAAACTGAGGTTGAGATATAGCAAATTGAATGAACTGGTTTATACCATCTAAGAATTTCAGCCTTAGTAAACCGTCCTTAAACTTAGAATACATCCAATTTCTATTCGATCTCACCATATACTGTAACATTCTATATTCATACTCCTACTGAAATTTCGGTAGCATCTCCCTACAATTCTCCTAGTGCACCAAATGAAAATTTTCATAAATTAAAATATTTTTTAATATGCACTAAGAGAATATATAGAAGATAATAACCGAAATTTCAAACAACAGTATGAAATATAATGTGTACAATAAGTTATATTAGACAATGAACTCTCTAAACTGTCCATTTTGGACAAATTCAGTGTCCTCTCATCATCCAATAAGAAGGACACCGAACGGGTATCTATGGTTAAACCTATATATATTAGCCATTTTAAATGAATTATTTACGGATTCATATAATTAACTGTATTTTTGGGCTTTTAATTGTCCAAAGTCCAAAAATACAATTACAACTAATTAATTGTATTAACAAAATAATAAATTGATAATATACTAAATTCACAAAAGAATTAAATTCACCACATAATAAATTCACAACATCGAATAATAAATTCACAATAAAAATTTCTAACTACTACTTAATTTATTTTTTTAAAATTTTTTGTAATTAATTTACTTGTTTTTTTACATGATTTATTATGAAATTATTGCTAGTTATGATTCTTTTTTAATTTTAATTTTACTATTAAGTTTATTTTTACTCTTAAATTTATTTTTTCATTTATCAATTACTCTTATTATATTTTTACTTTCATTTTTATTCTTATTTTTTTTTCTTTATACTTTTGGATATGTAATACCCCGAATATTCATGTATGGACTTCTCATTAAGTATATAAGTGAATTTCAAGTGTATGTCATGTGTATGGATGATTGTGGATTGAAGTCCTTGTGAAATAGAAGTTAAATTATAAAGTGGGGTTTCAGGGCATAAGTCGCGCCCGCGATAAGGATGTAGCGCCCGCGATAAGGGTTTTGCCCCCAGAGTTGCGACCGCAACTCAGCCCGCGAACTCCTCTGCCTGATTTGGATATCAGATTGAACAGTCGCGTGAACAGTAGAGAGTAGCGACCGCAATGCTTGAGTAGCGACCACAATGAAGTATTCGCGACCGCTATTTACATATAGCGACCGCTACTGGCAGCGAGGACAGAACCTGGAAATCGGCTTTTAAAAGGAAATTAAGAGCCCAAATTCATTTTTCACGAGATTTCAGAGCTTCTAAACCCATTTTCTCTCTAAAATCATCCACTCACTCTCATTTAATGCCAAGAAACTTCATTGATTGCTTCAACAAAAGGATCTAGGGTTGCATTTACTCATTCCATCATCCATTTCTTGAAG
>CATKHJ010832811.1:0-10595 GCA_949750685.1 Vernicia montana
TGTAATAATGATATAACTTAGAATATTATTGGCATGGTATGTGGTTTGGTACAACATTATTACAGTCCAAGCACTTAAATAATTTATGGGTGAGTTGCGATTAAACTACTGGAAAATGTAGTTCAAAAGTGATATGCATGAAATTGGTATTAAATTGATATATGTTTATTTCATAGATAATTAATATGGTAATTGGTAATAATGAATGGTAATTATGGTTTCGATATTGGGATAAGGGTAACATAGAAATTGATGGAAGTTAATAATTAATAAAGGGGTTATGGGTTTAGGTGACCTTACGTCTCTCTATGCCCTAGGACAGTCATGGCTTAAAGTTGGGTCGTGACAATCTCGATTGAGAAAGGCATAAGATTCTATAACACTCCCCCTCAAGATGAGTATGGAACAAAAAGAAATGGTCATCTTGACAAATAGTGATGTAATGGTAGCTTCATGAAAAATCCAACGATCTTGAATTATGATGTTGGCGAAATTTTTCCAAATACAAAATATTTGCATGTAAACACTCCCCTGAAACTGACTGTGGAGTCCCCCAAAAACTAAGAGTAGGACGTCAAAAATCCCCAAGAACAACTTTGAATCAAATGCTTAAGTAAGGTGTTAACAAAGTGACAAGATAGGGGGCACGAGTGCCATCAAATCAAATGAGAAATGACATTTTGGTATTCAAAATCCCCAAGAACCACTTTGAATCAAATGCATAAGTAAGGTGCTAACAAAATGATAAGATAAGGGGCATGAGTGCAATGAAATCAAATGAGAAATGACACTGTGGTGGGACATGAAAATGATCTCTCCAAATGGTCAAAAGAAAAAAAAAAATTGGAATATATGTAGTAAATAAAAGGTTGATTGGTGCTTGTATTTGGTGTAGCGAATGTGTGATTATGAATTGGGTCAAACTAGAAGTAAGGAAAAAATTCAGAAAAAAGAAAAAAGCCAAGAATGAGAGACTAATAGAAGAAAATTAAAATATAAATCTAGATAAAGTTGAAATAAGGAAGTGGCCAAAAATGAAATATGGTATAAAAGGAAGGTTGAATGACATAATTTTCAATGATAAGGTGGCTTTATAAAACAAAAGCATTGATGAGAAAATGATAAATAATAATTTGCGGAAGAAAAATTGGATCATTTCGCTGGATCATTTTGCTCTTTTTTTTTAACATAATTTCAAAGATAAAAAATTAGAAGCCTGAGAAAAGAAAAAAAAAATAAAGCAGATGTTCTGATACCATGTTATAGAAATATAAAGAAGAGAAATTGAGAGAATAATAGAGAGAATAGTATTTATGTATAATGAATTACAACATATTTATAATAGAGCTAGGAATACAATAATGAAAATAAGGTTGGTAACCTTAATTAATGATCAACGTATAAAAAAATATATATGTATAACTAATTAGAAATATGTTAACTTAGAATCAATGAGCTCAATGAACTAATAATTAGCTCAATGAACTAATAATGCTAATTATGATAACAAAATCAACTTCTTGAGTGGAAAAGAAAACCTATATTGATTGGTAGCCACAATATTTTTGAAGTGTGCACTGTTTTAACATGTGTGAAGCACGTGTGCATTATTTTAAATAATCCGAAAAATATGATTAGGGCAAATTGCATTATAATTAATAATATTGTTATTATAAGTGACACATAATTATAGTTCATGACAATATCTTTTCATAATTACAATTTCATCCTATGCTTTTACTCCAACAAAAATAATTAATTCCAAATAAATAATAATTGTGATTTAGCAAAAATAATTAACAAAAATTCATAATACTCTTGAAACAATATGTTTAATAAAAAAAAGAGAGCTACTAAAATTTAGTTATTTGGTCTTATATACTACAAGCAAATATTGCATCCTAATATAAACTGGTTGTCCTCTAACTCGTCCAGACAGTCCTTATCCGACTATGAAACTACAATCAATTTTCATATATAATGCTGAAAGAATAATTTGACTCCCAGAAGGATTCGGCACCTTGAGCGCACCTCTATAAATAGTGTATTTTTCTCTATTATACGGGTAACACAATTCTAAATACTTTTCAGTGACTAAAAGCTTAATAATCTCCATCTTTTCTGGCTTAAGCATCGAAGCGGTCTCCTAGGCACATCGCTTGGACCCTCTAATTCGCTGTCTTGTAGGAACTGGAGATCGCCTACACGTGTGCCAGAGATCGAAATTCTTTTTGAGCACATCAATTGGTGCAGTAAGCATGGAATACTACCTTCAAGATTCAATTTAGATTTCCTGACAAACATTCATGGATCCGGAGAATGGGGACGAGGGCCTAGGCCTCAACTTATTCCCTGACCTCCTTATTAATAGAGAAAATCACCAGGTTGGACCTGCCTTACCCAACCTTAATGACCCCATAAACTTAAACGACCCGATCACAGCACAAGCCACTATGCAAAACCTTTTTGCTGCTTTCGCAGATTTCACTACCCAGTTAAAAGAGTTAAAACAAGCCATAACTCAGCAGTCCCAAACTGCAGCGCCAGCAGCAGATAATATAAATCCTATGAATTGAGCTACTCAAACAGATAAAGATCCAAGTACCGAACCTTGGTCGGATGGGGAACAAGAATAAGACCTAAGGAATTTAGAGAAGAAGGTTCGGGAAGTCATGACAAAAATTGGGGTTAGGGTGAACGAAATTGATTTCGATCTAAGAACAGATTCACCCCTTTGTGATAGCATCATCAGGGCGAATTATCCCCCAAAATTTAGAATCCCTATCCATATGGAATCCTACGAGGGAACTACCTGCCCCAAAAGCCATATCCATAAATTTCAAACCATGATTAATACTCAAACTCACCTAGATCATGTTCTATGCAAACTTTTCCCTACTACACTAAAGGGACTTGCTCAAGACTGGTACCAAACCTTACCCCCAAAGTCTGTTACGTCCTTTGCCCAACTCTCCACCTTATTTCAAGCTCGATTCATTGCCTCTATTACCCCTAAGAAGATATCAACTGATCTACTGAACATCGTCCAAAGAGAAGGGAAAAGTTTGAGGAAATATTTGGAAAGCTTCAACAGGGAGGCGATCCAAATCGAAGACCTAAATAAAGATATTGCCTATACAGCGATGCTCCGCGGGACTTCAAATCATGATCTAAGAAAGGAGCTACTGTCCAACCCACCTCAAACTATTTTAGGTCTAATGGAGATTGCCCAGACACATATCTGAATTGATGACGGAATGAAAGATTTTGATCAGAGGCAGAAAAAAGAAGAAAACTCAACAAGAGGGAAAGGAAATCAACAAGGGGATCGCCAATATCAACCCAGCAGAAACAATGAAGGAGGAAGTAAACAGAGGGACAGAATAGAAAGACCATAAGGAAACAACAAGCAATTCACTCCACTAAACGTGAACCGATCACATGTATTAATGTGGATCAAAGACAATGGCAAGAAGGTGCAATGGCCTCGGAAGATGAGCATCTCTTCAGCAGGAAAGAGGGATAATAATAAATATTGTGAATTCCACAATAACAAAGGCCACGATACTGATGAATGTTGGCACCTAAAAGAGGAGATTGAGAGATTGATTTAAAAGGGAGTAGCGAGTGTAAGAAGATTCGTCCGTCAGGACAAAGAAATGGCACAACGAGGGAGATCCCATGAAAGAACGAAACCTAAAGAAACCAAATAGAAAAGACATAAAAGGGAAGCAGTTGGGGAAATTAATATGATATTAGGAGGCAGTTCAGGGGGTGATAGCTCTACCAAAAGAAAGATAGTTGTGAGAGATGTCTATTCAGTAAATGTACAGAGATCGACCACTAAGACATTCGGTTCGGTTACTTTTTCGAACGAAAATAGAGGGAAGGTGATCACCCCCCACAATGATGCCCTAGTCATTTCAAGAAGATTGAACAACTTCTTGGTCAGAAGAATGTTAGTTAATGACAGGAGTGTCGTCAACATGATCACCCTATCTGTATTTAAAACAATGGGACTAATTGAAAAAAGCTTAAAACCCGTGGCAACACCACTCGTTGGCCTAGGAGGAAAATAGTCCCAGTAGAGGGATCGGTACTATTAGATATAGAGTTAGGGGATGACGATATAACAAAGGAAATACAAGCTGAATTCATAGCAGTGGACATTCCATTCGCTTACGATGCCATCATTGGGAGACTGATCCTTTTCGATACCTATGCAGTGACATGCATCAGATACCTAAAGATAAAAATCCCAACCTCCAGAGGGATAACAATTATCAAAGGTTGCCAAGAAACAGCCAAGCGAACTTATTTTAATGCATTAAAAGGGGTCTTCCCAGCACTGCAGGCCGAACTAATGGATAGCTCGAGGAGAATAGATAAGGCAAAACCTGAAGGTGGGCTTGATGAGATAGAGATCAGCATAGAGAAGATCCTGCAGATCGGCTCCACACTAAAAAAATAAACAAGCGCCGAGATCAGTAGAACCCTACAGGAGAATCCAGAAGCCTTCGTTTGGAAAACCAAAGAGCTAACAGAAGTAAGTAAAGAAGTAATCACCCATAAACTTAGCATAGATCCATCGGTTAGACCTGTAGCACAGAAAAAGAGAAAACACTCACCTGAGAAGCATATTGCCATCGCTGAAGAGGTTCAAAAGCTGTTAGAAGCAGGGGTTTTTCGGGAAGTACATTACCCAGAGTGGCTAGCAAACGTTGTGATGGTTAAGAAACCAAACAGCTCATATCAAATGTGTGTAGATTTCACATATCTGAATAAAGCTTGCCCTAAAGATAACTACCCCTTACCAAGCATTGATCAACTAGTAGACTCAACAGCCGAACATGAGTTATACTCTTTTCTTGATGCCAAAGCAGGATACCATCAGATTCAAATGCATAGATCAGATGAAGAAAAAATATCCTTTGTAACATATCAGGGGATATACTGCTATAAGATGATGCCGTTCGAATTAAAAAATGCTGGGGCGACCTATTAGAGGCTGGTCAACCATATGTTCAAAGAATAGATCGGCAAAAACATGGAAGTCTATGTGGATGATATGATTATCAAAAGTAAAAAAGCCGAAGATCACCCGAAAGACATAGAGATGGTTCTGAAAATCTTGAAGTACTACAACTTAAAATTGAACCCTGAAAAGTGCGTTTTTGGAGTCCTAGCTGAAAATTTTTTAGGATACATAGTCTCCTAGAGAGGAATCGAGGCAAATCCTGACAAGATCAAAGCGATCCTCAAAATGAACCCACCCAGCAATAAGAAAGAGGTTCTAAAGTTGAATGGGAAAATAGCAGCACTCGGACAATTCATCTCATCTTTGGCCAAAAGATGTCAACCATTTTTTAAAGCACTAAAAAACTTGAAAGACTTCCAATGGACAGAAAAGTGTCAAAAATCCTTTGAAGAATTAAAGAAATTCTTAACTAGCCCTCCCTTGATGAGTTGCACTATACCTGAGGAAAAACTCTACTTTTACCTATCCACAACTGTAGAAACCATAGCAACAATATTAATAAGGGAGGAATCGGGAGAGCAGTACCTGATATACTATATCAGCTGAGTACTCCAGGATGCCGAACTAAGATACCTGACCTAGGAAAAGCACGCTCTAGAACTGCTCATGGCCACACAAAAATTAAGGCATTACTGTGAAACCCATCAGGTGATAGTCCGAACTGATCTACCCCTAAGAAAAATTTTACAAAAACCAGAGACTTCAGGGCAAATCTCAAAATGGGTGGTCATGATCGAAAGTCTAGGAATAATGTATGAATCTAGACGGGCGAAGAAGGGATAGACACTAGCAAATTTTGTGGCCGAACTGACTCCAACTATAAAAAAAACACAAGAGGTGAAAAAAGAAGAATGGGAGATGTTTGTGGATGGTGCAGTTGGAGCAGAAGGATCTGGGATAAGGATCGTGATTAAAGGACCCTATAGATTGATAATCGAACATGCTGTAAAGTTGAATTTTTTGATCTCTAACAACGCAGCTGAATATGAAGCTATATTAACAGGACTCTCTTTAGTTAGAGAAATTTGAATGGAAAATTTAGTAATATACAGCGACTCTCAGTTAGTGGTCAACCAGGTCAATAATAATTATGCAGTAAAAGAAGAGAACCTGAAGAAATACTCAGAGCTAACCCAGTTAGCCCTAAAAGAAGGATAACAGTTGGGAGGAAATTGGATAGTAAAGTAGATCCCTAGATCAGAAAATTGCAGAGCAGATGAAATCGCTAAATCAGCGGTAATGGGAAAAACAGGAAATTTAAGGAAAATCCCCATAGAAATCTAAAATTCCCCCACAACAGAGATACAGTCCATAATGCTAGTAGAATGGAAAGGGAGCTGGATGGAACCCTTGGTTCAGTACTTGGCAGAAGGATCTCTCCCTGAAAAAAGATCGGAGGCTAAAAATGTAATAAATAAAGCCAAAAGATATAGCTGGTATGAAGGGGATCTGTATTGGCGATCTAAAACTCATCATTGGCTAAGATGCATCCGCCTAGAGGATAAAGATTATGTACTAAGAGAAATTCATGAAGGGATTTGCAGGGCCCATGAAGCGACCTCCAGCCTCATCAAAAAGACCCTACTACAAGGATACTACTGGCCTACGTTGAAGAAAGATGCAATAGAAAAGATTCACCGATGTATTCAGTGTCAAGAACATGCACCCGTCCCCAGGCAGCGTTCAAGAGAATTTGCTCCTATCGGATGCGCCTGGCCTTTTCAGCAATGGGGGATTGACATTTTAGGACATTTTCCTTCTGCAATAAGACAATACAAGTTCTTAGTAGTAGCCATTGATCACTTCACAAAATGGATCGAAGCTGAACCCTTGGCAAAAATACCCAGCAAAATGTTACAGATTTCTTCTGGAAATCAGTTATCTGTAGGTTTGGTACACCAGAAATCATAATTTCGAATAATGGCAAGCAGTTTGACTATTCACCATTTAGATCTTTATGCAGAGGCCTCCATATTGATCTACGGTTCACTTTGGTAGCTCACCCACAGACCAATGGCCAAACAGAAGTAGCAAACCAGATCATCCTCCAAAGGTTAAGAAAAAGATTAGATGACAGAAAAGGTAAATTGGAAAAAGAGCTATACAGCGTAATTTGGAGCTACCGAATCATGCCCAGAGAACCAACAGGAGAAACACCTTTCTCCCTAAAATATGGATCGAAAGATGTGGTACCTATGGAGATCGGGATGCTAAGTTACCAAACAGAGAAGGCTGGGGAGATCGATCAAGAAATGAAAATCAGAATTAATTTAGATCTATTGGAAGAAAAGAGGGATACAACTTATGAGAAGGCAGCAACCTATAGACAGAGAATGATTCGATACCACAACCGAAGAGTTAAAGAAAAGACTTTTCAGGAAGGAGAACTAGTCTTAAGAAAAGCAGAAATCACTAAGGGCAATGCGGGAGTTGGAAAGCTGCAGCCTAACTGGGAAGGATCATACGAGATCGCCAGTGTGGTGGGATTAAGAGCTTATAAATTAAAAGATTGCCAAGGGAAGATCCTACCACGAACATGGAACTCTGACAATTTAAAGGCCTACTATCAGTAAAATGCCCTCCTATTTATTTTTATCTTTCCTTTCTCCTATTACCTTTTGTGTTTATAATTTGAGCAGATTTCAACTATCAAGAGATTAATAAAGGAATTATTCAAGTAGCTTTTTTCAGCATCAAAAAATATTCTCCACGTTATAATACTGTTAAGAAGAGAAATCGCCACGGGATAGGTAAACTAAGTGTTCGCCCAAGATTCCTTAAGAAAATCACCACGGGATAAGCTAACTTTTAAGTTCGCCCAAGATTCCCTATGTAAGAAATCGCCACGGGATAGGTGAACTAAGAGTTCACCCAAGACTCCCTAGAAAATCGCCATGGCATAGGCAAACTAAGTGTTCGCCCAAGATTCCCTAAGAAAATCGCCACGGGATAGGCTAACTATTAAGTTTGCCCAAGATTCCCTATGTAAGAAGTCGCCACGGGATAGGTGAACTAAGAGTTCGCCCAAGACTCCCTAGAAAATTGCCACAGGATAGGCAAACTAAGTGGTCGCCCAAGATTCACAGAAAATCGTCACGGGATAGGCAAACTATGAGTTTGCCCAAGACTTTCTATACAAGAAGAAGTCGCCACGGGATAAGTGAACTAAGAGTTTGCCCAAGACTCCCTAGAAATCACCACGGGATAGGCCAACTATTAAGTTCGCCCAAGATTCCCTATGTAAGAAGTCGCCACGGGATAGGCAAACTAAGTGTTCGCCCAAGATTCCCTAAGAAAATCGCCACGGGATAGGCTAATTATTAAGTTCGTCTAAGATTCCCTATGTAAGAAGTCACTACGGGATAGGCAAACTAAATGTTCGCCCAAGATTCCCTGTACTAAAAATCATCACGGGATAGGTAAACTATGAGTTTGCCTAAGACTCCCTATACAAGAAGAATCGCCACGGGATAGGCTAACTATTAAGTTCGCCCAAGATTCCCTATATAAGAGAAGTCACCATGGGATAGGCTAACTGTAAAGTTTGCCTAAGACTCCCTATGAGGAAGAAATCACCGAATAAATAAATAAATAAAAAGGAGACTCGTAGTAATATCCTGAATATTTGCATGGACTTCTAATTGACTATGTGAATGAATTACAGATGTTATGTTATGAGTATTTATGTAATATGAGTTGTATATTAAATATTTATGTGAGCTATATATAAAGGTACGGATTAAGACTCAAGAATTTCTCAAATTCCTCTTTTGGATGAAAGTCACGGCAGTGAAGTGTAAGTTCACGGCGATGACTAAAAGATTGAATTTCAACAAATCGCTACTGGATGAAATTCACGGCGATGAATTTCAGATTCACGGTCATGAATCTTGGAGAATAGTAATGTGAACAGTGTCGTGGCATGCGGTTCACGATGGTGAATTTCAAATTCACGATCGTGAACCGTGTCAGGGGCAGAATCGAAAGGCGGGCTCTATTTAAGCAATTAAAAGCCCAAACCCATTTCTTGTGAGGTTTCTGAGTTCTAAATTATATTTCCTCTTAAGAACCAAGAAATCTACCTTCATTAATGCTAGAGGAAGCTCATTTATTGCATCATTAAGAGGATCAAAGGTTGTTGAATCCATTTCCTCTTCTCATTATTTAAGCATTGAAGTTAAGGTAAGTTAGGGTTTCTTCATTCCCTTCAATTTCTTTTAATAGATGTGAGTTTATGGTAAGATTGGGATGGGTTAGCATTATTAGCATTGTTAATTAAACTAAGTTCATGGATTATATGATTTATTGCTATTTCTACATGGGTTTCTATAGATTCTCATAAAGATAGAAAAAATGATGATGATGGAGGTTGTGACCACCACATTTGCTTGCTCTAAAGATTGATTGCAAGCCATTTTGGATTTTCATTGATTGAGGTGAGTGATTATTATACTATTATGGTTGTATTTGAAACCTAAGGCATAAATGCCAAATTCTTTCATGACCACTAAATTGATTATTGATAATTGTTATTTGAACCATCCTTTGTGATATCTCATTTTATTGTACACATGAACCCAATTGATAATTCTTCTTGATATTGAATTGAAACCATGATTATTGATCCCTTGGATAATCTATGTTTATTGATTACTATTGTACACCTTATATGATTGTGAACTGAAAGCAGAAATCCCTAATTCTGATGTGGGGTAAAACATCAGGCATTGTGCATAGTGTACTCTGGTGGATAGAGGAAAGTATCTATGTCCTAACTAGGGAGGGCTTATTGCCCTAGCCGTAAGATCTGATCAATCTTACGTATTGGTGAAGGTATGCTCTGATAAGATGAGCCTCTACTTCGATATTGATATAATGAGTAAGTTCTATGCCTCAGTTCTTGGTAATGCCTTTGAGCATAATGCCATTTATATGGAGAACGTTAAGACATAGTTACTTGATACTCTTACTATACTGATATGATTCTGTTGAACATGATATGTTATTATTATTGCCACCAATCGATTGATGTTATTGAAACGATTGGTTAATGATTGTAACCATTTGATTATTGATATTAAAACTATTGTTTATTGTCATTGAATCCAATCGTTTGTTATTATTGAACCAATTGGTTATTGCTATTGATTGAATGAGCCACGAACTGTTATTGTAAATCGACCTTGAATCACCAAGCTTCACAGGTTATAGTAGTATAATCTTTACTCACTGCGTTATCTCATTAGTGATTCCATTTTTCAGGTGAGCTAAAGTTTATCGGTTAAGTTTCCAAGGCATTCTTCTCTACCCTCGGAAACTCAAGTGATTAATGTAAAAGCTCATTCCTTATATTTATTTGTATAGATGATGATGATGATGATGTAATCATTTAGATGCTTCATGGTAAACATAATGAATGGTAAATTATATTGTATGATATTCTTTTGGGCCTTAAAGATGTTAAACTGTGTAAGACGATATCATATATGATTCATGAATGTAATGGATGATTATGGATTAGTATAGTTGTCTGGTTTAGATCTTGGGAGATTATATG
>CATKHJ010833000.1:0-16822 GCA_949750685.1 Vernicia montana
CCATCAATGGGAAGAGAATGGATGCAATTTATAGAATTTAGGGTTATCAACAGAAGCTAGCCAGACACTTCAACAAAAGGTGAAAGACAGAGATTTGCAAGAAGGAAATCTTATCCTGAAAAATCATCCGATCTCCTTGCATGACCTAAAAGGAAAGTTCAGACCAAACTAGGTTGGGCTTTACGTACTCAAGAAGATCCTATCTGGTGTAGGCGCCATCCTCATGGATGTGGACGAAAACCAGTTCTCCAATCCTTGCAATCTGGACCAACTAAGGAGATACTTTGTCTGAAAGTAATGTCTGCATTTAGTTTCTCTATTTTCAAAGCACTGTAATAAGAACTACATGGACCTGATTCTCCATAAAAGAAAATGACAGAAAAATGATGTAAGGGATACATAGGTAGCCCGACTCGGGTGCGGTCTAAATCATAGTAGAAGACTTTTTTGTTCACATGACAAAGCATCTCATTCTCATTTCCTCTATGCCTAAATGCATCACTCACTTGGTTCTTTTCCCTAAAAAAAAAAAAAAATGCTCGCTAAGCTGAAAACCTGAAAGGGTAGCTTAGGCAGAAATTAGAGCAAGCTCGTCGAGTTGAAAACCTGAAAGGGCGACTCGGGTAGAAGTTAGAGCTAAAAAGAAAAAAAAATGTGTCAAAATCCATTTTTCATATTCATGGGCAGTCTGTTTCATCTTAATTAGGTATGTCTAAAGTTCGAGTCTATCAGGTCCGTCTAAATAACTCAACCTCCTTCAATTATTCGTTTTCTTCCTAAAGCAGTCAAACAACTTTGCCCTCCTCAGAGTCATCTTCTTTTATGTCAATCCTTTCTTTAGTTGAAAAATCACAACAGATGAAGAAAGTTTTCAGAGTCAAATCATCCAAAGTAAAGTTGCCCTTGTCTCTCATTAGGGGCACAACCATTAAAGTCATTCACATTCTTTTTGAGTCACCTTCGATCAGTCTGTCATCCCTTATCAGGGCATGATCTCTAAGTCGTGTCCTCCTATCAAAGTGCTCAAGTCACCAAAAGACCCAAACCATTTGGCTCCCTTTTCATTCCTAAAAAGTCCATCCCGACCTCTATGCCAATCCCACTAAATCCTAAAAGCATCATCCCCAAGAGCCTTCCTAGCCCAGATAATGCATTCTTTCCTTTCCATGAATCATTTTAATAAAACCACAAAGCTTAAGATACCTAGTAGAACTAGAACCGACCAAACCCCTCACAGAATCCACATCGCCCAAACCATTTGTGGAAAGCCTACCTCTCATTTCCAAAGCCCCAGCTCTTTGATGAAATCAAACCACCTGAAAGGTCTCACCATAGACTGAAATCAAAGCATATCCATCTCATTGTTCAAAGAGAGTCCAATCTCCTAAGTCCAAGACCTAGGTTGCCTAACTGATAGGTCAATCCCCTTAAATCAGAATCAATCAAATCTCTTTACTAAGGGTCCTCCACCTGATTAACCAAGCCAAAGGATCCTCCACCTGATCAGCCAAGCCAAAGAATCCTCCACCGGATCAGCCAAGCCAAAGAATCCTTCATTCGATCAGCCAAACCAAAGGATCCTCCACCGGATCAGCCGAGTCAAAGGATTCTCCACCCGATCAACCAAGTCAAAAGGGTTCACCCGATCAATTAAATCTTATCTCTCGAGCTGACTCGCCATAGGCCAAGGCTCCTCTTTTATCAGAATCTTTTCTAAATCTCTCAAGCCGACTCGCCATAGGTCGAGGCTCCCTTTCCTATCCTCCTCACCCAGAAATGTCTAAACACTTACCTAGACAACAAGCCAGTTCCTTTTCCCATCTTCCTAAAATCACCTTTCAGATAACCAATCATTGGTTCAAGGCATTAAGTTTGCATAAACACCTTTTTACTTGAGGTCTAAATTACATGTCATGGTCATCATTCAAAAATATCACAGATTTGTCAGACCTTCCTAAGATAGCCTTAGGAACCCACCGAAGAATCATTTTGCAACCTTCAAGTCATTTTGTTCCAAGATCAGATTTAGGAGTTGACATTGCATACAAATTGCATTCATATCATATACAGAGCAAACTCGTGAATCCACCCTCTTGCATCCATACATTCATCTGTTAGATGCATCATCACATATCATTCGTAGCATTGAAGACAAACAAAAGGTCTATGAATCCTGAAACATGTATACATAAACATGCATCATCTGTGCACCAACATCTATGCATATGCAATTATTTGCAGTCATACATCATCATACATAAGCCAAACTAAATGACTAGAACCTCCTTGAAGCTAATTGACATCTTTCCAGAATTGACCAGTAGCTCCTTGAAGCTGATCGACATCTTCCAGAATTGACCAGTACCTCCTCGAAGCTGACCGACATCTTTCATAATTGACCAGTACCCCCTCAAAACTCACTGACATCTTTCCAGAATTGACCAGTACCCCCTCGAAACTGACCGACATATTTCCAGAATTGATCAATACCCCCTCGAAACTTACCGACATCTTTCAAAATTGACCAGTACCCCCTCGAAGCTTACCGACATCTCTCCAAAATTGACCAGTACCTCCTCGAAACTAATCGATATCTCTCCAAAATTGATTAGTACCTCCTCGAAGCTGACCGACATCTCTCCGGAATTGACTAGTATCTCCTCGAAACTAACCGACATCTTTTCATAATTGACTAGTACCTCCTTGAAGCTGACTGACATCTATCCGGAGATGACTAGTACCTCTTCGAAGTTGACAGATATCTTTCCAGAGTTGACCAGTACCTCCTCAAAGCTGACCGACATCTTTTTAGAATTGACCAGTACTTCCTTAGAGCTGACCGACACCTTTCCAGGATTGACTAGTACCTTATTGAAGCTAACCGAAATCTTCTAGAATTGACTAGTACCTCCTCGAAGCTGACCGACATCTTTCAGAATTGACTAGTATCTCCTCGAAGCTGACCAACATCTTTCCAGAGTTGATCAGTACCTCCTCAAAGTTGGCCGATATATTTTCAGAATTGATTGGTACCTCCTCGAAGCTGATTGACATCTTTCTAAAATTTGACCAGTACCTCCTCGAAGCTGACCAACATCTTTTCAGAATTGACCAGTACCTCCTTAAAGTTGACCGACATCTTTCCAAAATTGACCACTACCTCCTCGAAGCTGACCGACATCTTTTCAGAATTGACCAGTATTGACCAGTACCTCCTCGAAGCTGACCGACATCCTTTCATAATTGACCAGTACCTCATCAAAGCTGATCGACATCTTTCCAGGATTGACCAGTACCCCCTCGAAGTTGACCGACATCTTTCCAGAATTGACTAGTTCCTGCTGGGAGCTGACCTACATCTTTCAGAATTGACCAGTACCTCCTCAGAGCTGACCGACATCTTTCAGAATTGACCAGTACCTCATTGGAGTTGACCGACATCTTTACGAAATTGATTAGTACCTCCTCGAAGCTTACCGACATCTTTTCAGAATTGACCAGTACCCCCTTGAAGCTGACTGTCATCTTTTCAGAATTGACCAGTACCTTCTCAAAGTTGACCGTAACGCCATTTCGTAACTATACTTCCAAGCAAAGTAGCCTTCCTTCTCTCGACCCTGACTTTGGTAATGATCTTTCAACTGATTCTGACTGTGGTAACCATCTTTCACCCAAGAGATAAGCAGTTATGTTACCAATGATGCAAAATCTCCCAAAGATACCGGGAGCATTTTCCTTTATCAATCAAATCCAGTTAAACTATCACCCGATTAAAATCTCTCGAGCCGACTCACCCTAAGCCGAGGCTCCCCTCATACCAGAATCTTTTCAGAATCTCTCAAGTCGACTCACCCTAAGTCGAGGCTCCCCTCATACTAGAACCTTTTCAGAATCCCTCAAGCCGACTCGCCCTAAGCCGAGGTTCCCTTCATGCCAGAATCTTTTTTAAAATTTCTCAAGTCGACTCGCCCTAAGCCAAGGGTCCCCTCATTCCAGAACCTTTTTAGAATCTCTTAAGCTAACTCGCCCTAAGCTGAGGCTCCCCTCATACAAGAATCTTTCCAGAATCTCTCAAGCCGATTCGCCCTAAGCCGAGGCTCCCCTCATACCAGAATCTTTTCAGAATCTCTTGAGCTGACTTGTCATAGGTCGAGGCTCTCCCTTTTACCAAAAATATCTTATCAAAATCCATCCTTCACCAAAAAATATCTAGCCCTTAGCCTAGATATCAATTTGGTTCCTCTTTTCGCAACTATTTATCAAACTCAATCACATCCTCCACCTATAAATGTTTAGGAACAATTGCTTAAACAACAGTGTGGTTCTTTTTGCCATCTTCCTTTTCGACCATAGCTCTCACCCCTAAACATGTCCAAGTACTGACCCAAACATCACTTTGGTTCCTTATACCATCCCTCTTCAACCATGTCTCTCACCCAAACATGTCCAAGTACTGACCTAGACATCACTTTAGTTCCTTATACTATCCCTTTTCAACCATTCTCTCACCCAAACATGTGCAAGTACTGACCTAGACATCACTTTGGTTCTTTGTACCATCCTTTCTTTTGGATTCACTATCATCAGAATCACTTTACAGATAAGACAATTCTGATGAGGGGGCAGCTGTGAACCCTCAATTTTGCACTCATGATGCTGCCGCAGCTTGACACATACTGAATTTCATACGCTACGCAGAGCCGGTACAGCGGTCCAGCTAGCCGGTTAGCGAGCAGGGGTCAAAGGGGCAGCACCCCCGGAGCAAAAATTAGCTTTCAGTTATCATACTATAACAATAATTAATTTCGGATCTACTACTACTGATCGATAATTTTTCAGACTTCAGAATACTCCGAAAAACTGACCCGAAAGTCCCGAAAACTGACCCGGATATCCCAAAAACTCAAAAACCGTTAGCCAGTGCCACGTCAACTGCCGCCGAAAGGCCCGGCGTCGCTGCCAGGCTCTTTGGTGGCGCCGCCAAGCACTCCGGCGACGCCGCCGGGGCATAAAAATTCGCCGCCGGTGCCTCGAAAGGCGTGCCCATACCTGCACCTCAAAATTACCCTTTTGCCTCTCATTCCCTAGAAATTCCGTTTTTACCTCTTTTTTAGCCCACTTTTCAGCCACTTTTTGGTCTTTTTCACCCCACCTTTATTTCTTATAAATACCCCATCCATTTACACTTCAAAACACACCTTTGAGCTCTTGTTGATTGCTATCCAATTGCTCTCTTCTCTCTCTCTCTCTAATTAGTCTTCTTACTCATTTTGAGTAATTTTAATTAGTTAATTAAGTAAAAATCAATTTTAATTAATTAATTAATTTTTCAATTAATTTTCACCCACTCCTAATTAGTTAATTAATTAAAAATCAATTTTAATTAATTAATTAATTAATTTTTCAATTAGTTTCCATCCACTCTCAATTAATTAATTAATTAAAAATAAATTTTAATTAATTAATTAATTTTTCAATTACTTTTCACTCAACTTGATTAATTAATCTTTTTAATTAATCACTTTAATTAATTAATCTTTTTAATTAATTAAAGTTGGGTAATTAAGCAACCAAGTCACCAAATTAATTCCTTTTCAAAACCAAACCGATAAAACAATATTTCGGTCCGGAAAATCACTCCGTTCACTCAAAATCCCCCCAAAAAGAAGGTACATCATCTTCTCTCACCAACTCCAAAATCACCTCAAATCAAATCAAATCAATCTGACTAATCCCTAAACTCCTCCACCTCATAGTGGAATAAACTACGTGGGTTTTCATTCCTATTCAGTGGGGTACGTAGGCACACTTGGAATATGAATCCAAGCCTCAAATCCAAATCCCAACCAATCCCCTTCCCCTTTTATTTTTAAATGTCAATCCATTGTAAACATAAATTTTAATTAATGTTATTAGTTATTATTTTAGAGTAAATGAGCGATCTTGTGATTTCCCTAGTACCCATAAGGGTTAGAGGAAATACTCTCCTTTACTTGTGATTGTTTAAATACACGCTCTGTAAATACTTACTCTTTATTTTCCATCTGTCTTATAATTATACTATGCTCATACATTATAAATTATCATTAATACTTATCATCCATGAAATTAATTTTCAAAAGTCAAATTAAATTTAAGAGCCAAATTGAGATTATTTTAACCAAAAATCTAGTCCCCGAGCTCGACATGGTTCGAGGACTTGTGACTTTATCCTTGGGTAAATTAATCAAAGATTAATAAATTGGAGTCAAATTGGGTTTTTCCATTTAAATAAATTAGGGTGGCGACTCTCGAATCCATTTCAAAAATCAAATCAATTTTCTGAGGCGATAGCCGCTTCCAATCGTGAGCACCGAATCCCTTATCTTAACCTCCCTTAAAAATCCCTCCGCCTTTCCTTAAGGCATTCCCGAGCGAGGGGAGGGGCGTTCGGGCGAGGCCTCACAAATAGCAAGCCTCTCACTGACCTGCTTAAGAAGGACTCTTTCAAATGGGGAATAGAGGCAGAGGCAGCTTTTGAGGCACTCAAAACAGCAATGTGTACTCCACCAGTATTGGAATTACCTAATTTTTCTCAACCATTTATATTAGAGACTGATGCCAGCAGTAAAGGCATTGGTGTTGTGTTAATGCAAAACCACAAACCATTAGCCTATATCAGCCAGTCCTTAAGCCCAAAGAACTAAGATCTTTCAATTTATGAGAAGGAATTCTTGACTATACTTTTTGTTGTGACAAAATGGAGACATTACTTTGAGAATGCTCATTTTATCATCAAGATTGACCATGAAAGTATCAAACACCTGTTACAGTAGAAGATCACCACCCATATTCAGAAAAAAGGGCTTACAAAGTTACTAGGATTAGATTATAGCATTCTCTACAAAAAGGGGGCAAAGAACAAGGTTGCTGATGGCTTATCTAGAAGGGATTTTACTAGTGAAAAGCAAGGTGAATACTCAGCTCTCTCTTCAACAGTGATTCCTTTATGGATGCAAGAAGTGGCTGACAGCTATGAAAAGGATACTTACAATCAACAACTGATTCAAACTCTCATGCTCAAACCTGATGCTAAACCTCCTTTCACTTATCTTCATGGAATCATAAGGTACAAGAACATAATTTATATGGGAGACAAAAAGATACTGAAACTTAAAATAATGTAAGCTACACATGACTCAGCATTAGGTGGACATTTAGGAATGAGAGGCTCCTACAACAGACTTAAATCCAATTTCTTTTGGAACGGTATGAAAACTGATATTCACAACTGGGTTATGGGATGTGACATTTGACAAAGGTGTAAGGGTGAGAATGTGGCTTATCCTGGTTTATTACAACCTTTACCTGTCCCCTTCCAAGCTTGGCAATCAATTTCCATGGACTTCATTGAACAGCTCCCTAGGTTTGAAAGTAAGGATATAATCATGGTGGTGGTTGATAGGTTCACCAAGTATGCTCACTTCATAGCACTTGCTCATCCATTCACAGCAGCCAAAGTAGCTCAAGTTTTTCTCAATAACATCTACAAGCTACATGGTATGCCTAAAGACATCATATCAGATAGAGATAAGGTATTCACAAGTATTTTTTGGCATGAATTTTTCAAGTTGGTTGGAGTAAAACTCAATCTTAGCACTGCTTATCATCCTCAATCAGATGGTCAGACTGAGAGGGTGAATATGTGCCTAGAAAACTACTTAAGGTGCATGTGCTTTCAGAAACTGGGTACCTGGTCCAGGTGGTTATCCTTGGCGGAATGGTTGTATAATACTAATTTCCATACTAATTTGAAAATGACCCCATTTCAAGCTTTGTATGGAATAGATCTAGTCCAAGTCCTAATGCTCAGTACATTTTCTACTGCTGTAGCATCAGTGGAGGAATTCTTGCAGAAACGGCAACAGATAACTCAGTCCTTAAAGGACCAACTTCTATTAGCTCAGAACAGACAGAAACAACTTGCAGATGCCAAGAGAAGTGAAAGGGAATTTCAAATTGGAGATTTGGTCTATTTGAAGCTACAGCCTTATAGACAAAGTTTTGTTGCTGTCAGAAAATGTGTAAAGTTAGCTGCCAAATACTATGGTCCTTTTCCAGTGTTGTCCAAGATTGGTAATGTGGCTTACAAACTTGAATTACCTCCTGATTCCCAAATTAATCCTGTGTTCCATGTCTCACTGCTCAAAAAAGCTATTGGCAAAAACAAGGTTCCTACCCTGCAATTACCTCAAATTCATAAGTCTGGAGAGCTAAAAATAGAACCAGAATCAATTTTGCAGACTAGGGACTTGTTTAGGAAGAAGGTTAAGGTGCCTCAAGTGTTGGTGAAATGGACTAATATGTCAAAGGAAGAAGCTACTTGGAAGGATTTATCTTTTCTAAAGTCCCAGTTCCCACAATTTTTCCTTGAGGACAAGGAGATTGTCCAAAAAGGGGGTATTGTCATGGACTTGGACCCCAACAACAGCAGCAGATGGGCTCATGGACTTGGACCCCAACAACAGCAGTAGATGGGCTAGATTCACAAGCCCAAATTAGTTGCAGTAGAAGTTGACAGAATCAATTGAGATGAGACCAAGTTAATTTAGCAATTCAATTTATTTTTTGCATTCTTGTTATTTGTCTTAGCTGTTGTTAATTGTCTTATTATCTAGCAGATAACCATTTTTGTTTGTTAGTAACTGTTAGAACAATATCAGGCTATATGTAAAGAAAAGAAGGTGTTTGCTGATATATGAAAAATTAATCAAAAAAGTCTACAAATTATTCTCTAATCTATATTCTCTCTCTCTCATTCTCTTTCTCTCTCTCTTTCTTCTTCTTCTTTTTCTCATCCTAATTCTATTTCTGAAATTCCCTGCAACTCTGATTTCTACTAAAATTGCATCAGTTATTGATTCTTGACTCTGAATCCAAGGATCCAATTTGCCCATGAGCCTAGCACATGACAAAATTATCCTTTAAATTAATCAACAACACCCAGAAGTTTAATAACCTAATAATAATTACATAGATTAATTTGAACAATATCCCAAATTCAAATCTCCTCTCTCTTAGTAATAATAAATAAATAAATAATTGACACATATCATATTAATTATAATATTCCTTTATTTAATATAGTATCACAAAAGCTTTAAATAAAAGTACTTATAATATCTTCAATATATCTTACCTCTAGGCTCTAGCCATTTAATTTAGGCATTATTTCATTAATCTTACAATTTTCCTACAAACTCTATAATTAATAAACCATGGTTAATTACCAGGACAACTAATACTACCATCAGGCAGAAGAGTACAAGGATTCCTTGAACTAGGAGGCACAGGTCCCCTTTGATTCACTACTATATACATCCTTTTTAATTTATAACTCTCATCAACAATTTTCTCAGGATGTAATGCCAGATTTTCGTATAATTTGCTTAAAGATTTATCCTTCTTTCCAGTTTGTGAATTAATTTCAACAGAATATGAGATTAATCCAGCAACAATCAAGACCATGAATAGCAACTTCATCATCAACCTACAGCTACATCCACAAAAACAATTAATTTTTTGATTATATATATATATATATATATATATATACAAAACGGTGCCGTGTTTTTTATTGGGTTACAGAGAGATGGGCACGGAAGTAATTTTGGTGGGATGGAGCACTGTTTCAGTGAACAGTGCCCATCTACCCACTTTTATTGTTATTATAGATGTGTGTGTGTGGATGAGGTTAACTATAGTAATTAAGGAGGAAAAAAATTAATAATTTGGTATTAATAAATTAATTAAAAAAAAAAGGAGATTTAATTACATACCTCACCCTGATCAGCAATTGTGTATATATTATTGTTCAAATGCTTTGCCTTTGTATAGCTAGTGAGTATTTGAAGTCTACTACTTATAAGAACAAGGTGTTTTCTAGGGTGCCGTAAGTGGCATTCTGGAATTATTAACATATTTGGTCATGTAAATTTTCATGAAATCACGTCAGATAATCTTTTCATTGTGTAATTTTTCTATTTGTTTATGTAACTTTTTCCAAAACAAAAATTACATAATTCAATGCTAGAAAATAGAAATAGAGTATTTATTCCTTGTCAATATGTAATTTTTTCATTGGATTATGTATTTTTTCAATAAAAAAAATCACTTAACTCGATACTATAATTAAATTGCATAACAAAATGGGAAAAAAAAAATTACATTTTTAAAGAAAAATTATATAACTTTCAGTTAAAAAATTACATTTTGAATCGAAATTATATAACTTTTGGCCATGTAACTTTTTATTAAATTGTGTAATATTTTTTTCTTTTTCTTGTGTAATTTTTCTATTGGATTATGTAACTTTTTTCAAAAAATTACATAAATCAATTCCAAAAAATTACACGACACAATAGAAAATTACTTTTATTAATTAAAAAATTACATAACTTGTTAGATATGTAATTTTCCATTAAATTTTGTAACTTTACTTTTTCATTATATAATTTTTGTTATTAACTTATGTAATTTGCTTGTAATATATTATGTAAATTTTCATTATTTCATTTAATTTCACTATTGAATTAAGTGTCTTTTATGGTAATATGACTAGAATGCCGCTTACAGTACTCTAGAAAGCAATGACAACATAAATTAAGCATTAACATAAAATATGATGGAAATAAAATAATTATTTTATTCTCAGTTTTAATTTAAATGTAAAATAGTTATTTTATGAAATAGCAAATTTCTTTTTCGTTTAATATATAGTAAATATTTTATAAATTTATTAAATATAAATAATATATATATATATTTTATAAAGAGTCAGATGGAATAGCTATTTAATTCTTCTCTATTTCAGTTCACAAATCAAAGGACACTCTAATATTAACTAGTGAATCAAGGAACAATAATTAAATATTATTTTTCTAATTATTTTATTCAATTTGCAACAATCATAAGACCTTACAAAATCTGATACATTATACTAAAAAAAAAACAAAAACAAAAACAAAATTTCATACACTATGGCATAGTCTCTGGACTTCCGATTCTACAGCCCAGCATTTTTCAAGATGGCAATTTGTCCAATCCATCTTATTATATGAAAAGAAAAATTAAATATTAATTAAAATTTATTTTAAATAATATTTCTAAATTTATTTTTTATAATATTTAGAATGATTTAAACAAATATATAAAATTTATTTTCAATGTGGAAGATTGTTAGTGCCTTATAATCTCATTTTAATCACTAAATTTAAACTATTAATATTAATTAAGTTATAATTATGCAAAGATGATAAGGAAGACTTATAGTATTTTTCATAATTAAATAATAATACATTTTTTAGTACAAAAGTCAGAGAACATCAAACGTGTTATTCTCGATAAAATAGATGTCTTTTCCTATTTTTTTCATCAAGAAAATTTAGAAAAATAAATAAACCAAATGAATAAAAGAAAAAATTGAAAAAAGAAATAAATATATACTTATATAGTTTCAAGTTTCAAAGAAGGTCACGTGAACCAACGTCCACGTAGGACTCATAGTGGATCCTACCAATCAGAAAATGCAAGAAATTAACGGGCATGTTAAGTGATGTGATGAGATGATGAGTTTTGAAAACATTATGGGTAAAGACGCGCTTTGAAAAATATAAAAGATCGACCTACCATTTTAACCAAATATTGCAGGTATATTTACACCATTATCCCAATATAACATCATCATATTTGTATTACAAGTATGTATTCAACTAACCCTCATATACATGTTCCCAGTCTTAGCAAATATACTAACTCGATAATTTTGCTTAGACTGCAAAAGAAAATTAAAAATAAAAAAATAAAAAATATGTAATAGTGCAGTGTTACTAAATCATAGAATTAAGCAAATGACTTTGTTTAAATATCTCACCAATCTCTCTCTCTTATTATTATTATTATTATTTTTATAGTCAGAGGCTATGATGCACGGAAACTCTCAGGAGGTCGCGTTTCCGCGTTTCGAAAACGTTTCCTGATTGAAAACTCACGGAAACTTGTCCGAAACGTTTCAGGCATGTTTCCGTAATTTGAAAAATATTTCGGGCACGTTTCTGTGAGTTTTCAAAAAGTTTCGGGCACGTTTCTGTAATTTAAAAAAGTTAGAAACTCGTTTCCATAAATAGAAATCCGTTTTCAAGTGGAAAAAAAAAAAGTCAGCTTGCTCATATCAACCCCTAAATAAAAATATCTACACCCGACTTCATTTTTCCTTATATATATAATAATAATTATTATTATTATTATTGTTATATTAATTATTATATATATATATATATTATTTTTACTATATATTTATATATATTTATAAATTATTATTTTTTTGTATATATATAAATTAATATTTATAAATATACCCTCATATTTTTTTATATTTGCGCGTTTCCCCCACGTTTCGTTTTCTATATTTTTTGAAGATACCGTTTCCGCGTGTCCGTTTCCCCGTTTCTCGTTTCCCCGTTTCCGTTTCCGTGCAACATAGGTCAAAGGGATTAGAGGTTTCAGTTACTTAGGAAGAACAATGTGTTGTTGGAGCTGGTGAATTGCCAGCTTTTGAATTTTGACACCCTTGTGACCCAGCAGCTGCATTACTTAGACCACTTCCAGCACATCCATTATTTGAATTGAGCCCATCATTACTTATGGGCTTTGGGGGTCTGCCCCTTCTCACATGTGTTGGGATAAATACAGTCAAAAAACAAATCAAATATATACTCACATTTATTTGCAAAGTTAAGTAAAGGCTTCTTACAAGTAATTTCTTAAGTATTCTGAATGTTGGATCATCCTTCTTCTTGCATGTTCTTTTGTTATGCCCTACTTCAAAGCAATACTTTCAAGTCATTTGAATGCCATGTCTGGTAAGCTTATTTGGATTTTCATCTGCTCCCTTCTTTATGTTCTTTTTTGGCCTTCCAGGCATCCTCTTAAAGGCTGGTGGTTTGATTGGACTTCCCTCTGCACGAGACCACATCTTTTTCCCATTTATAGGTTCTAAAGCATATTGATATGTTTCAATACACCTCTTAACACTATAGTAAGAATCCACAAAATTAGTAGTATCCTTAGCCATCTAATGAATGCTTGCATAAGCATGCATACAAGGTATTCTTGTTAGCTGCCAAGCCCTACAGGAACATGTCCACTTATTCAAATCCACTACAAATTGATCATCATTAATATTGACCTGGAATTTCTCTTCCACTGTTGGCTTCGTAGAACATAGTTTATTTTTGTACTTTATCTCTTCAAGTTTAATTCTGATTCTTGGACAAATTGCATTAGTGCAGCTACTGATCACCAGTAACTTCTTGTGCATTCTCTCCATTAATGCACACCTTATATCTTCCAACATATCTATGATTGGCCTCCCACTTGCTTTTACTATGTAGCCATTGAAGGTCTCACTGACATTGTTGTCAATCATGTTAGACCTAGGCACCTCACTAATGTAAGCCTTGCAAAACTTTGATAGATCTCTATGAATAAAGTCATTGTAAGCAGGTTCATTTTCATCCTTCATTTCCTCTAGAGCTGCATTCAATACAGGCTCATTAAAGCTTCTCACTACCCTCCAAAAAATATTCTTCATCACTTGTCCTTTGAACTCTTTCTTCCAATTACAATAAACATGCCTGGTAGAGTTCTTGTGCTCAATAAATGATGTGAGATTTCTGATTGCATTGATTAGTCCTTGCATTCAAGAAAGAAACAAAAACAAGATATTAACAAAATGAATTGCATTATTTATTTAAAAAACCAAAATAAATATGAAAGTAAATAGAAGTATAGATACACAGTACCTTTTGTTGGTCACTGATAAAACTCCAGCCAAGCCCATCAGTTATTTGCAGTTCTTCACACACAATGTTTAGAAATTAGATCCAAAAATACTCATTCTCGCTCTCAACCACAACCCAGTAGATGGGAAACATCTGGTTGTTTCCATCTTTTGCTATTGCAGCTAGTAGAGTCCATCCTAATTAGATTTTCAAAAAACACCCATCAAAACCAATGATAGGCCTGCACCCCTTCAGAAAACCTTTTCTAAGGGAACTGAAACCAATGAAAAAACCCTTAAAGGTTACATCATCTTCAAGTAGGAAGTCAAATCTACCATCTTTATCAACCCTTATTAACTCAGCTTTGTAAGACCTTAGTTAAGCACAATGATCATGGATTGATCCCTTAAGAAGTTCAAGTGCTTTCCATTTTGCTCTATAACATTTTGTACTCGACACTTCAACACACCATTTGTCAAGAAATTCCTCTGCTTAGCTCTTTCACACCCCATGTAGGATTTCTCCTAAATTTGTGAATATACTTTTTGGCAATCCAAGATGATGTAGCTTGCCTGTTCTTCATTTCCTTGCTGCATAAATGATGTCCATGGTATGTCTTAATTGCAAATGAACCCTCTTTGGGAATCATGCTCCCATATAGCCTCCATTGACATTTCTCTACACATTTCATCTCTAACTGATATTTACTACTTCTCATCACTTGAACATTCCTTTCATTCAGTATAGCTCACTTCTGTACAACATCCTTACATTGATGAGCATTTTCAAATCTCATCATAAGCATCAACTCCATAGTTTTATGATCACATTTTGGATCATATACCATTTTTTTCCTTCTCGTTCTGTATCCCTCATCCAGTTCATCCTCTTCAGTGCTGCCAATTGAGTTTACATCCCCATATGAATCCTCATATTCACTGTGGAAACCAGTGTCCTCACCATCTTTTCCATCTTCTTTTGCACTTGAACTTGCATTCTTCTGTGCAATTTTAAACCCCATGTTCATTTGCATCCTTTCAACAAACTCATCCACTGCCACATAGTTCCTGAACTTCACCCTGCTGCCTAGCTTCAACATACTCCTCATCATCTGACAACTCATTGTCCTCTAACCCATCATCTGTGTCACTTTGTTGAACATGAAAATAATCTGGATCTTCTTCATCAGAGTCACTCTCTGACAGGTTTCGATCATGATCCACATGTGTATCTATCTCCATCTCAACAACAATATCAACAACATCACACTCATCTTGCTCATCCCAATCTACAGGGGCATCCGTTGCATCAACAACATCTATTTTCTGAGTGCTAGCAGCTTCAACTACATTATTAGGAATTCCCTTTTCCCTTTCTTAACTCCGACCATGGTGAAAAAACAGTGAAAATTTATCCATTTTGGTCAAATTGTACCCTGTTAATTAAAAAAAATAACAAGTTGCACCAATAAGAAAATTATCCCTGCTTCAAGTTACAGAGTAACTTAAATTATTCATGATACTCGAAAACCCAAATCAACTTATTAAATAATCAATTATTTGAAACCCAATAGTTACATGTAGGCCTGTGCAAATGGTCGGTTTGGTTCAAAACCGAATTGAATCGAAAAAACGAACCTATATTTTACATAAACCAAACCAAACTTTATATAAAATTGAACCAAAAAAGTTCAGTTCAGTTCTATTCAATTAATCGGTTTGACTGCTTTTTTTCTTTTTATTCTAATAAACTATATATATATATATATATAAAATTTCGGTCGATTCGGTTTAAATCAAATTTTTTTGGTAAAAACTGAACCGAACCAAAATTTAATTTGATTTACTATTTTAAAAATCAAATCAAACCAAAGTACTTAAAAAATAAGCCGAACTAGTCGATTCGGTTCGGTTTTGCTCACCCATAGTTACATGATATAATTTTTGTACAGGATTGAAACCCTTTTATAAATTTTTAGCATGAAACCTAAATCCCCAAATTATTAATTTAAAGAAACGCTAATAAAATATTTCGAGCTCCAAACCCTAAATCCCCAAATTAATATTTAAACCATTACAACTAGTAAAAATAATTGAACAAACCCAATGTTATAAATATTCAAAGCATGACAAAGGTAAATAACACTTACTTGCTTTTGTAGGACCACAAGCTTCGAAATCACTATCATGGGCCATACATGCTTCGATTAAAGATGAAGAATCAATGAAGAGGGACCACAACTTTAACTTTGTATGTTACGTTAGTTTTCCAATATTTTCAGATGGCCGCTCTAAGGTAAAGGTGTAAAGTAAGATTTTTTTTTTTTTTTTTTTTACTTCTATCGAATTCACTTGAAATTTAAATTATAAAAATGTATTGTTGTTAGGTTAAACGATATCGTATGTCACCGTTTGTTGTTGTCCAACGTGGTTAAGTTAAACGGTGTTTGTGCCACGTGGGACCAATTTCAACGGCATCTATTTTCATGTATCAATTTGCAAAGAATAGAAAATATGTTGATGACATTGCAAAAATTAAAAAGACGTGATTAAATTGAAAATTTTGTAAAAGGTCATGAATTTATTTGCAATTAAGCCTAAAATATAATATAAAAATGATTATCAATACATAAATGATGATGCATTTATATTGTGGTAAAACTGTAATTATCATAATTCATTAGTGGTAATTTTAAACTTATGTCAAATTGAAAACTGATTCCCGTGTTTTTCTCAAACCCATGTTTGAGAAAAGCATAAAAAATGATGCTTCTTGCAAACCTTGGTTTTATATTTCATAAAATTGATTTTGGACAATGTGAGGCCTCGCCCGAATGCCCCTCCCCTCGCTCGTGGGGAAAAATTGCCTTAAGGAAAGGCTAAGCGATTTTTAAGGGAGGTTAAGGAACGGGTTTTGGTGCTCACGATTGGAAGCGGCTATCGCCTCGAAAAATTGATTTGATTTTGAAAAGGATTCGGGAGTCGCCACCCTAATTTATTTTA
>CATKHJ010833346.1:0-20405 GCA_949750685.1 Vernicia montana
AAAAAAAAATAATAGTCACAATGGAAATTAAAGAAGTAAGGATAGCATGGATGCACCTAACCTTTAACCATAACCAAACCTCCTCATGCAAATATTAATAGCCAAATAAAACCATACATGTCACCAATCAAAGCTCTTCACCTACACATCTTATCCTATTAATTAATTCAATAAATTGATTTATTGACCTTTCTCTCTCCTTCCATTTAATAAATTGTAAAAGAGAAAAAATAAGAAAAAAGAAAAAAATTAAATTAATTAGACTTTGAATTGTGACAAATAATTGAAAAGGAAAATTATTCATTTGAAGGGTTGGTGGACAACTTCACCACCCAACACAAGATCAATACACTCATGGATTCACACTCACACGCCAACCCTACAAAATTTTATTCTTCCCATGACGTTGTCATTGGTTACCATATAGAAATATAAATTTATATAGAAATAAAGATAGTGCAAAATGCAAAATGCAAAATGCCAATTTATTGTTAATCATGGGATTTATATTAATTAAAAATGTACTCTATTTGATATATATATATATATTATTCATTGAAATTCAAATGGGGATAACTTTTTTCATTAAATCTTATTTCTTGTCTCATAAAAAATTCAAATTCAAAATCTTTTGATTGTTCTAGTATTATTAAGAATAAAATGAATATAAATTTTGAATAAAGTGAATATTATTATTTATATTAAATATAAAATTCATTAAAATCTACATGATTATAATGTCATAAAAAGTTATATTTTTAATTAAATTATGTGTAACTAGAGAATAATTTCATATATATTATTACTTTTATATTTAAAGAAAGATTTTTATTGTAAATAATAAATATATCATATAATTATTAATTTAAAATAAAATTTCTCTTTATTTTTGGTGTTTGATAAATAAAATAATATAATTACATATAATTTTGGAAAATTAAATTGGTTTGAAAAGTTGATAGAAAAAAAAAAAAAAGAATTTTCTTCTTTTAGTTTGTTGAGACTCTTGAGTCGTTGAATTGATAGAAAGAGAGAGAGAGAGAGATTGACAAATTTGGGTTTCGTTGGTAGATGGGAACTAGTAGTAATAATGCTGGCCTTAGAATCGGGAAAACAGAGAAAAGAGGAAGAAGAGAAGAGGGTGCGGTGAGGTGTGGCGGGGGGCAGGTACCACGTGCAGTCTCTCATTAAAAGCCGTTAAAATTTGAAGGCCCACCTCTCTAACTCAAACCTAACTCTCTGCAATTCCCTTAAAACTAGTTTAATAATTTACACAGACACACTATACCATTTCAAGATTGTGATTTTTACTCAATGTATATCACTCAACATTTTCTTGGAACCACTGTATACAACAACATTTTTTTTTTGGGTTCTTCTTGATCCTCTCTTTCTTCCACTCTTTGCCTTTAGATTTTAACTAAATACTTTACTACCCATTTACCCATTTTACTCCAATTTGATTCTAACTTCCCAGATTTCAGCTCATCTTCAGGTTTGTTTTCATTTTTACGTTGTTTTTTCAATTGGGTTTGGTTTAAATTTTGCTAATGTTGGTTGAAGTTTGAAGCTCTGGGATATTTTTTTTTTCTCCATTTAGAAGCTCTGGGATGGGAAGTTTTGAGTTTTTACTGTGGGTGGTTTTTAAAATTTTATTGATTGAGGTTTATTTTAGCATGGATTTGGGCATATAATATAATTATGCACTTCTTGTTGGGCTATGATTAATTTTTAATCTTTTTAAGCACCTTTTCTTTGTTATTATTATCAAATATCTATAGGATCCTGCTCCTGGGATACTTTACTTTTAGGCTGCGTTTGATTGCTCACAAGTTAAATTGGAATTTACTGATGAATTGGAGTTTTGGGTTTGGTTTTAGTTAATTAGACCTTGATTATTAAACAACTATACGATCAAGGCTAGAGTTCATAGGGCTGGGAAGTGAAGAATTCTATACCAAGTCCCATTCTTTGCGACTGACAGAGTCTTACTAAGATTGGTTGCTTTTCTTGGAGTTGAAAATAGCTGTTAAATTGAATTTCTTTTGATTCTTTTGATCAGTCAACTTTTGCTCCTGAATTATGAACAAGTAAAGATTACCAAGGAAGGCCCAGCCTACAAGTAAAATTGTATTTAAGGATAAGACAAAGTGAATGTGATTGAGAATAACTTAAATTTAAAAACTGATTTTTTCAACCCAGAATTTTTGGTTAACATAAATCCTATCTATGCAGCATGTTGGAAGCACAAAGGAGACCACAGGTACAGGTGGGTGTTGCTCGTGGGAGTTACATAAATGGGGTAGTTTCAACAAGGAGCCCTGCTACAATATCTCAAGTGGATGAATTCTGCTATGCTCTTGGAGGGAATAGACCAATTCATAGTATTTTAATTGCAAATAATGGAATGGCAGCTGTCAAGTTCATGCGTAGTATTAGGACATGGGCTTATGAAACATTTGGCTCTGAGAAGGCAATCTTGTTGGTAGCCATGGCAACTCCAGAAGACATGAAAATCAATGCAGAGCATATTAGAATTGCTGATCAGTTTGTGGAAGTTCCTGGTGGGACAAACAATAATAACTATGCCAATGTGCAGCTCATCGTAGAGGTGCGTATATTGTATACTAACATTTTTATGCATATCAGATTTCTTTTATTGTTTGAGTTCAAAGTATGTAAATCAAAGCATAAATGGGTGACTAAATCCAGTGGGGGACTTCCTACCAGGAAGAATTTGGGATAATCTTGTTGGATATTGACTGCTTTGACTGAAATTGATGAATCATGATGTGATTTGCATAACAAAGGGATAAAAGAAACTTAATAGTCAGTGAAATGTATACTAGAAATGAGTGATGTGTCACGGAGTCTAGAACCTTTGAAGTCCTTTCTTCTAGTATCTTATAATATCATGCAGATGAATTAGCCAGATATCTGGCAGTTTCTTACTCTTGCGAGATATGTTTGTTTGTCAACTGAATAGCATTCTACCTAATCCTTGTTTTTCTGATAATATGAATCAGTTAAATTGGAAAGATGAACTCTTGTTGTCCTTATTTTCAATAACAAATTGTAATTTGTGGTTGCCAGATGGCAGAGATAACTCATGTTGATGCAGTTTGGCCTGGTTGGGGGCATGCATCTGAAAACCCTGAGCTGCCAGATGCACTGAATGCAAAGGGGATTGTATTTCTTGGCCCCCCGGCTACATCTATGGCAGCACTGGGTGATAAAATCGGCTCGTCTTTGATTGCTCAAGCAGCAGATGTCCCTACTCTTCCATGGAGTGGCTCTCATGTAATTATCTTACTCAAACTGAATTTAGTTTTGCAAGGTCATTCCACATCTAATGTGTTTTGTTTCTGTCTTGCAGGTGAAAATTCCTTCAGAAAGTTGTTTGATTACCATCCCAGATGAGGTATACAGGAATGCATGTGTATATACAACAGAGGACGCGATTGCAAGTTGCCAAGTTGTTGGATACCCTGCAATGATCAAGGCATCATGGGGTGGTGGTGGTAAAGGCATAAGAAAGGTTTGGCTTCTACATGATGAAGTTATGAGTTTTAAACTGGGAAGGATTTTAGTAGTGGTATATTGAACCAACTTCTCATCTTTTGGATTCTCTAGGTTCATAATGATGATGAAGTCAGGGCATTGTTCAAGCAAGTCCAGGGTGAAGTTCCAGGATCACCCATATTTATAATGAAGGTTGCTTCCCAGGTTAGATTATCTTCTGCCTTTTAATTTGAATGAAGAGTTTCTGCACTATGATTCCAGTATTATAGATCTGATTCTGATAATCCATTTGATTTTTCTCGTTTAGAGTCGACATTTAGAAGTCCAGTTACTCTGTGATCAGCATGGAAATGTTGCTGCTTTGCACAGTCGTGATTGCAGTGTTCAGAGGCGGCACCAAAAAGTAATTATTGGTTTCTTTTCTTTTTCAAGGTTAATTAAAAAATATTTTATTTTTCCCCAAGTTTAATGATGCTTAGTGTCATCTCATCTCTGAGTAATATTTGTTATGAGACCTGACTTGCTCATACATGATAAATAGATAATTGAGGAGGGTCCAATTACTGTTGCACCTATTGACACGGTCAGAAAGCTAGAGCAAGCAGCTCGAAGGTTAGCGAAATGTGTGAATTATGTTGGAGCAGCTACCGTTGAGTATTTGTACAGTATGGACACTGGAGAATATTACTTTTTAGAGCTCAACCCTCGGTTACAGGTATCTGAAATTTTTTTGGACCTCAGTTTTAGTTAATTTCAGACATTAAGCTGTTATTTCATGCGTTCATTTTATGTTCTCTCTCAGTTTATCTTGCACATTTAGTGTTGTTGTGTTGTGTTTTCATTAATTACTATATTTGCAACAGATAAATGGATATGGAAGTATAATATGCAACATGGTAGCTAGGAAATATTAAAATGATTTTTATTTGATTGCTAGGATTAAAATGACTTTTTTTTAATTTTTTTTTATTTTAAGTTTTAGCTATTTTGGTGATGATAAATCCATTATTATAGTTAAAAATGCTGAATGTGGGGGCTAACCATACTGAATAGTGGTTTCTTCCCTCATTTAAGTTTCAGTGCTAGCCATCTATGAGTGAAATGGCCAATTTGTTGCCTCATAAATTTTTCTTTGCTTTTTCTAAAGATTTTTAAATTGTTTCTGATGTAGGTGGAGCACCCAGTCACTGAGTGGATTGCTGAAATAAGTTTGCCAGCAGCCCAGGTAGCTGTTGGGATGGGAATTCCTCTCTGGCAAATCCCTGGTATGCCATTAGCAAGATTTTGAAATTTAACAAGCAACTGTAGTCATGGGACATATGTTTCTTTGACATTCTCTGCCTATGTGCTTTTGTTTAATTAGAGATAAGGCGATTTTATGGAATGGAACATGGCCGAGGATATGATGCTTGGAGGAAAACTTCAGTAGTTGCTACCCCTTTTGATTTTGACAAGGCTGTGTCTACAAGACCAAAAGGTCATTGTGTGGCTGTGCGTGTGACAAGTGAGGATCCAGATGATGGTTTTAAGCCTACAAGTGGAAAAGTACAGGTAAAGATCACAGGTTGACAATTCTTATTTGAGGTTTTCTTCGCCATATAATAATCTATATTGGTATGGCCTTTTACAGGAGCTAAGTTTTAAAAGCAAGCCAAATGTGTGGGCCTACTTCTCTGTTAAGGTGCCTTTCTATGTTTTCCCCTCCTTTTTCTTTTCTGAAGGCGTTTTTTCGGTTCACAGAACCTTGGATTTCTAACCTTAAATTCTGATGTGCAGTCTGGTGGAGGCATTCACGAATTCTCAGATTCTCAATTTGGTAAGTAGCAGCTGCTAGCATAGTTTATAAATTGATGATAGAAATTGAATTTAATCAATTTAGTGCAACTTGATAGAGAAATTGCATTTTTTTATTTCTTGTCATTTGTAATTTTGAATTGTTTGATAGCAATAACAGTGAATTCAAACTAAGTCTGTATGATTGCAAGAGGTCCAATACCTAATTCTCCTTCTTTGCCAAAATGGTTTTATCTATCTGTCCACATGCGTGTTGAAAAGTGAAAGAAAAATATTGTTTTAATACTATTTGTGTTTGGATCAGGTGTACCTCCTTCACTAGATCTAGAATTATGTGTTCAGAGTCTTGTGCTTTAATTATTTGTTGAAATGAGTTATTTAAACAAGATATGTCATTGATGAAACCATGAGAGTTGTTTGATTCCTTGAGTTGGCTGAAAGGTTAGCAAAAAAAACAAAAAATCTTCTGTTGACTCCAACATATGCAATACTTGCTCCATCCTTCCTTGAACAGTATTTAGCCCTTTGTAGTTCCTTATGAATAGGAAGAAAATTAAAAAGCTTTCTCATGCTTTATGGAATCAGCTCCATGGATTACTGTGAGCACTATCATTGGATTAGTAATCCACTCATTTATATTTTATACATTAATATCCTTGGTGTTTGTGTATTTGTAAATGTTGTTGTGACAATGATTCATGCTAGCATTCTATAGCCTTTTCAATAATGGCTATTTTCTATCAAGTTTGATGTGTTATATGTGTATTTCCATGTTCATTTTTTATGATAATCTATGCCGCTTAAGTTTGTCTTCATCTTTCCTCAGGACATGTTTTTGCATTTGGGGAGTCCAGAGCCTTGGCTATAGCAAATATGGTCCTTGGGCTGAAAGAAATTCAAATTCGAGGAGAAATTCGTACTAATGTTGACTACTCAATTGACCTTTTAAACGTAATAAAATTCTCACCTGATAATAATCCATTTCTGTTTTGACTTTTATTTTCACATAAATTGAGAGAAGGAAAATTAAAAAGATCTTCAATCAACATTGGATGAAATGTTATGCAGGCTTCAGATTATAGGGACAATAAAATCCACACAGGTTGGTTGGACAGTAGAATTGCAATGCGGGTTAGAGCAGAAAGGCCCCCTTGGTACCTTTCTGTTGTTGGAGGGGCTTTGTATGTAAGTAGTCATGCATAGGCATGGAAAGAGGAATCATAACCTTTTCTTCTGCTATATTCTATCTGCAGAATGCACCACTTACAGGTCCTCTTTTGTTTGCCACAGAAAGCATCTGCTAGCAGTGCAGCTATGGTTTCAGATTATGTTGGTTACCTTGAAAAGGGGCAAATCCCTCCTAAGGTACGCAGCAAAGAATACATATTTATCAATTTGTTGCTGATTCCGTTAATTTGTAGTTATATTCATGCCAGTTGATTATGTTTTCAGCACATATCACTTGTGAACTCTCAAGTTTCATTGAACATTGAAGGAAGCAAATACATGGTATGAATATCTGTCATTGTAATTATCCTTCTCAAATGTAAAGTTTTCCGTTTATGTTTTTCATATTATTTCTGAGAATTTTGGTTCCTAGGCTTTAGTAATATGTGTCATTAACATTTTGGAATATTATTCTTAGATTGCCATGGTTAGAGGGGGACCAGGAAGCTATAGATTGAGACTGAATGAATCAGAGATTGAAGCAGAGATACATACTTTACGTGATGGGGGTTTATTGATGCAGGCAAGCATTTAGTTCCCTGTAACACTTCTGTAATTAGTTCTTCATGGATGTTTTCCACTTTTGTTCTGATGCTTTAGATGGCCAAGCTCCTTCCCTCTCTCTTTTTTTCTGTTATTCTTCTTCCATAACTTTGTTTTGACACTTCATAATGGAATATGTTACTTCTATTTTATTACAGTTGGATGGAAACAGCCATGTAATATATGCGGAAGAAGAAGCAGCTGGAACTCGCCTTCTTATTGATGGGAGGACGTGCTTGCTGCAGAATGATCATGATCCATCAAAGTTAGTGGCAGAGACACCATGCAAGCTGCTGAGGTATTTGGTTTCAGATGGTAGTCATATTGAAGCTGATACTCCATATGCAGAGGTTGAAGTTATGAAGATGTGCATGCCTCTTCTTTCACCTGCTTCTGGGGTTCTTCAGTTTAAAATGTCTGAAGGTCAAGCAATGCAGGTATGTCAAATTTCATGTAGGATATATATACACATATATATAAACAGAGTTTTGGTTTTAAGTTAAGAAGTCTGTTTTCTGGTAGGCTGGTGAGCTTATAGCACGGCTTGATCTTGACGATCCTTCAGCTGTAAGAAAGGCTGAACCTTTTCATGGGAACTTTCCAGTACTGGGACCACCAACTGTTATTTCTGGTAAAGTTCATCAGAGATGTGCTGCAAGTCTAAATGCGGCTCGCATGATTCTTGCAGGCTATGACCATAATATTGATGAAGTAAGTATCTCTTGCCCATTGGCAACTTTCTGTATGGAGTTTAAAAATTGTCATAATGAATTAATAGTTACTCATATCTCTGTTGTTATTGAGTTTTAATGTATGTTTCACAGACTTACAAAATTTTTTGTAATTTGTTTTCTGTTATTAACAACTATTTGATGGAAACTGATGTGTTATCTGAACGACTTTGACAGGTAGTGCAAAACTTGCTCAATTGTCTAGATAGTCCTGAACTACCTTTTCTTCAGTGGCAAGAGTGCTTGTCTGTTCTTGCGACTCGCCTTCCCAAAGATCTTAGAAATGAGGTGAATATTTATCATTTCTTTGATCTTTCTTTTGTGATCATATGATGACTGTAGGCTCACAACATGATCTGATGTTGCCTTGGCCCAATTGTTTCAGTTGGAATCAAAATATAGGGAGTTTGAAGGGATTTCGAGCTCCCAGAACATTGACTTCCCTGCCAAATTGTTAAAGGGTGTTCTTGAGGTGAGTTCCTTACCTCATGTTCCTCATTTTGAACGCTTTTTCCTCATTCTCTTGAAGTGTAATATGCATGAAGCGTGTGCATTTTTCTCCAGGCCCATCTATCCTCTTGTCCTGAAAAAGAAAAAGGAGCCCAGGAAAGGCTTGTTGAACCTATTATGAGTCTTGTAAAGTCTTATGAGGGAGGACGGGAGAGTCATGCCCGTGTCATCGTTCAGACACTTTTTGAAGAGTATTTATCAGTTGAAGAATTGTTTAGTGACAACATCCAGGTAAGTTTGTTTCCATCAAATATGGCACTGGTATTGTGATGCCTGTATCTATTTTAATTATTTGGGATTGGCAAAATATTTCTAATTTGCATCCTTTGGAAGTACCATAGTTCATCCAGAGCACAACATTGAATATTATTTTATGCCTTTTTAGTCATGGCCTTATCTTTCAATTCACTGTTTTAATTTATTTGATGGTATAAACCTTTCTTCCATCTGTGTTTTAAATGCCTTCATTCATACCATTATTATTTTAAATCATGAAATATTACATTGTTTTACCACAATTATGTAATGACCATTTCTCATGCTCTGTATTTTCTTTTGTCTTCTTAGACCCTGGTTAAATTTCAACCCACAAAAATTCAATTTCCATTGATGGATGGTTGATGGGCTCCAAGCTTTGTCTTGAGCCCCCTGTACTTTTCAATTTTCACTTGCAGGCTAAAATTATTAGGATTTTTCTTTCTTTGTTATTACATTAGAGGGGGGTCATCACTTTCTAATTTTGAGTTTATATTTTTTCTTTAGGCTGATGTGATTGAACGTCTTAGACTTCAATACAAGAAAGATCTGTTGAAGGTTGTAGACATTGTCCTTTCTCATCAGGTATTGAATTTATAATGTTCTTGATTGGTTTGCTTTTCTTCTTTTCTTTTCAAAATTTGGTTTTTGGGATTTTTATGGAACTAACTCTACACTAATACTGTATTTGTTGTCTTGTAGGGTGTCAGGAGTAAAAATAAGCTGATACTAAGGCTCATGGAACAACTGGTTTATCCTAACCCTGCTGCATATAGGGATAAATTAATCCGGTTCTCTCAACTTAACCATACAAATTATTCTGAGGTGGGCCATTGCACCTGGTCTAGTTGTGCATAACTTATAAAATTTTGGTCTATGTTGCATTTTTTCCATCACACATATATATATATACATTCTTTTAGACTGTTAGTTGCAGGGTTGCAATGGGAAGAGGATTCTAATTTGTTCTCTTTAAGGATTATTTCCTGCGTCTCACTTTTTAACAGTCATTGGTTAATGTCATTTCTCAATTCAACATGACTATCAATAAGTTTGTTTTTCAAAGTCTTGATACCTGATTTGCATATGCAGTTGGCACTGAAGGCTAGTCAACTGCTCGAACAAACCAAACTGAGTGAACTTCGTTCCACCATTGCTAGAAGCCTTTCTGAATTGGAGATGTTTACTGAGGATGGTGAAAATATGGATACTCCCAAGAGGAAAAGTGCCATTAATGAACGAATGGAGGATCTAGTGAGCGCTCCTTTGGCTGTTGAAGATGCTCTTGTAGGTCTGTTTGATCACAGCGATCACACTCTTCAAAGGCGGGTAGTGGAAACTTATGTTCGAAGGCTATATCAGGTACATATTTTGATATCTTAAAAGTTTTGTTGATTCTACTTCTAGACAATCATTTCTTCGATTTAACTGTTTGTATATGTCATCAGCCTTATCTTGTAAAGGAGAGTGTCAGGATGCAGTGGCATAGATCTGGTCTTATTGCTTTATGGGAGTTCTTGGAAGAGCATATTGGAAGAAAGAATAGTTGTGAAGATCAAATGTATGATGAACCTGTGGTGGAAAAACACTGTGATAGGAAGTGGGGAGCCATGGTTATCATCAAATCTCTACAATTTTTGCCTGCAATAATTAGTGCTGCATTAAGGGAAACAACTCATAATCTTAATGAAGCCATTCCAAGTGGATCTGCGGAACGAGCCAACTTTGGTAATATGATGCATATTGCTTTGGTGGGCATCAACAACCAGATGAGTCTACTTCAGGATAGGTATTTCCTTTTGGTATCATGTTATGAATACTTTTATTAAACTTTGAACCTTAGTAGTGGTTTATACATTCTGTTACTAACGATTTATTTAGGATCCTGAGAATTACCACTTTTTAGTAACTTGAAACCTTTAAAATTTCAGATGGTTTGAGTTATATTTGTATACAATGAATGATAGATTCTCCAGAGAATAGAACAATTACCAAGTTTCTATAAAAACTTAACACACACATGCCATACAATTTTTTTCAAACTGTCAAACTTGGTAATAAAACATCAGTATGACCATGCCCCTTCTTACTGGCAATATCCTTTGACTTTTTGCAGTGGTGATGAGGATCAGGCTCAAGAGAGAATTAAGAAGTTAGCCAAAATTCTTAAAGAGCAAGAAGTAGGCTCCAGTTTACGCACTGCAGGTGTTGGAGTTATTAGCTGTATCATACAAAGGGATGAAGGGAGAGCTCCTATGAGGCACTCCTTTCACTGGTCAGCAGAAAAGCTCTGTTATGAGGAAGAACCTCTATTGCGACATCTAGAACCTCCACTGTCCATCTACCTTGAATTGGTTTGTTTCTATATGGCTGTGGCCCAATTTTCTTGTTTCAGGGAAAAAAAATAAAATAAAAAAGTAAAGAAGAGATAACTTTACATTATTTGTTCTTAAGCTTATTACTATTTGTTTTGATCCAGGACAAACTTAAAAGTTATGGTAACATACAATATACTCCATCAAGGGACAGACAATGGCACTTGTACACTGTTGCGGACAAGCCAGTTCCAATCCAGAGGATGTTTCTTAGAACTCTTGTGAGGCAGCCCACAACAAATGAAGGATTTACTGCATATCAAGGGCTGGGCATGGAAGTACCCCATGCGCAATGGACTATGTCCTTTACATCAAGAAGCATTCTGAGGTCCTTAGTGGCTGCAATGGAGGAGTTGGAGCTTAATGTGCACAATGTTACTGTCAAGTCTGATCATGCTCATATGTACCTCTGTATCTTAAGGGAGCAACAAATGGATGATCTTGTGCCATACCCCAAGTAATTATGTCTTAACTTTTATTATATCTCATGTGATAAGTTGGTGAGCGTCTGTTATGGGTTCTTATGCTTTGGTTTTATCATCAGGAGAGTTGATATTGATGCTGGCCAGGAAGAAGCTACAGTTGAGAGAATCTTGGAAGAATTGGCTAGGGAAATACATGCATCAGTTGGTGTGAAAATGCATAGGTTAAATGTTTGTGAGTGGGAAGTGAAGCTCTGGATGGCATCATCTGGACAAGCAAATGGTGCTTGGAGAGTTGTTATCACGAATGTAACTGGTCACACTTGTGCTGTACATGTAAGTATGCATGCCATCTCATACATGTTCAAGAAATGGTTTTTTACCCATCCATGCATTTCAATTTATCAGGAAATGGTCTTTCATCCATCCATGCATTTCAATAGACAAAGTAAATAAAGAATGAATTATAAAAGCAAGGTATTGAATGGTCCATACCTGATTACCATCAGTGGTTAAACTCAGAGGGGCCATCAACCATAAGTTTTGCTGATTTTTCATTTCATTATTCTACCCAGATCTATATCTGGTGTAAATGGAGAATTGGGGGAAAATAACTGTTGCATCAGTTTGAATAGTTGGGACATATATGCAAGTTTAGCACAGAGAACTTTCCTTGCAATTGCAAGCTAGCAATTTCATGTGTAATACCAGTGTATGTGAGATATGAAATTACCACCATGAAAATTTGTGTGTCAAAAATATAATATATTGGGTCTGGTACCTGTACTGGTTTAAAATTCTTTTTTTTTTTTTTTTTTAAATTTTTATGGAAAGGATTGCATCATAATTACAATACCTGGTTAATATGGAAATCAGATATACCGGGAACTAGAGGATACCAACAAACATGGAGTGGTGTACCATTCGATCTCTGTACGGGGTCCACTGCATGGTGTAATGGTAAATGCAGTCTATCAGCCCTTGGCAGTTCTTGATCGGAAACGTCTGTTGGCAAGGAGAAGTAACACCACTTACTGCTACGATTTCCCACTGGTCAGTCTTTTGATATCTGCTTTTGTAACAAAGTTTCTATCTTTTTTATTTTTTTGCACAAAAAAAAAAAATGATTCAAATTATGTTGCTGAGCATATATCCTGTTTTCAGGCATTTGAGACAGCCTTGGAACAAATATGGGCAACCCAGTTAATGGGAATTGGAAAACCAAAGGATAATGTTCTTCTCAAAGCCACAGAACTTGTATTTGCTGATCAGAAAGGTAGCTGGGGCACTCCTCTTATTCCTGCAGAGCGCCCAGCTGGGCTCAACGATGTTGGCATGGTAGCATGGACCTTGGAAATGTCTACTCCTGAGTTCCCTTCTGGAAGGACAATTTTGATAGTAGCAAATGATGTGACCTTTAAAGCTGGGTCTTTCGGCCCAAGAGAGGATGCATTCTTCTATGCTGTGACTGATCTTGCTTGCACAAAAAAACTGCCACTAATTTATTTGGCAGCAAACTCTGGAGCCCGAATTGGGGTTGCTGAGGAAGTGAAATCCTGCTTTAAAGTCGGCTGGTCAGACGAAGAATGCCCTGAGCGTGGTTTTCAGTATGTATATTTGAGTCCTGAGGATTACACTCACATTGCATCATCTGTGATAGCACATGAGTTGAAGCTGCCGAATGGAGAAACCAGATGGGTTATAGATGCCATTGTTGGAAAGGAGGATGGCTTGGGGGTAGAGAACTTATCTGGTAGTGGGGCCATTGCTAGTGCATATTCTAGGGCATACAAGGAAACTTTTACCTTAACGTATGTGACTGGTAGAACAGTGGGAATTGGAGCTTACCTAGCTCGGCTTGGTATGCGTTGTATACAGAGGCTTGATCAGCCCATTATTTTGACTGGTTTCTCTGCATTGAACAAACTCCTTGGTCGTGAGGTGTACAGCTCTCACATGCAACTTGGTGGACCTAAAATTATGGCAACCAATGGGGTAGTACATCTTACTGTTTCAGATGATCTGGAAGGTGTTTCTGCTATTTTAAAATGGCTAAGCTGCATTCCTCCTTGTATTGGTGGCACACTTCCAATTGTAAGTCCTTCAGATCCTACTGAAAGACCTGTGGAGTACTTCCCAGAAAACTCATGTGATCCACGAGCTGCTATTTGTGGTTCTTTGGATGGTGCTGGGAAGTGGCTTGGAGGTATTTTTGACAGGAACAGTTTTGTTGAGACACTGGAAGGCTGGGCAAGGACAGTTGTGACAGGAAGGGCAAAGCTTGGAGGAATCCCTGTTGGAGTAATAGCTGTTGAGACACAAACAGTAATGCAAGTGATTCCTGCTGATCCAGGACAGCTTGATTCTCATGAAAGAGTTGTTCCTCAGGCTGGACAAGTATGGTTTCCAGATTCTGCAACCAAAACAGCTCAAGCAATATTGGATTTCAACAGAGAAGAGCTTCCACTTTTCATTCTTGCTAACTGGAGAGGCTTTTCTGGTGGGCAGAGGGATCTTTTTGAAGGTATCCTTCAGGCAGGTTCAACAATAGTTGAGAATCTTAGGACATACAACCAACCCGTTTTTGTATATATCCCTATGATGGGTGAGCTTCGGGGTGGTGCATGGGTTGTTGTGGACAGTCAGATCAACTCAGACCACATTGAAATGTATGCTGATCGAACAGCTAAAGGTAATGTCCTTGAGCCAGAAGGAATGATTGAGATCAAATTCAGGACAAAGGAGCTGCTTGAGTGCATGGGTAGGCTTGATCAACAGCTGATCACTTTGAAGGCAAAACTTCAAGAAGCTAGGAATAGTGGAACTTATGGGATGGTCGAATCCATACAACAGCAGATAAAATCTCGTGAAAAGCAACTTTTGCCCATGTACACTCAAATAGCCACCAGATTTGCAGAGCTTCATGATTCTTCGCTGAGGATGGCTGCAAAAGGGGTGATCAGAGAAGTTGTAGACTGGGGTAGATCACGGGCTTACTTTTACAGAAGGTTACGTAGGAGAGTCACTGAGGGTTCACTGATCAAGACTCTGAAAGATGCAGCTGGTGACCATCTGTCACATAAATCTGCAATGGGCTTGATCAAAAAGTGGTTTTTGGATTCAAATATTGCAAGAGGCAGAGAAGATGCTTGGGAGGATGATGAAGCTTTCTTTGCATGGAAGGATGATCCACGGAATTACGAAGAAAAGCTACAAGAGTTACGGGTCCAGAAGGTGTTGCTTCAATTAACAAACATTGGTGAATCCATGTCTGATTTGAAAGCTCTACCTCAAGGCCTTGCTGCTCTTCTAAGAAAGGTAAGTCATAATATTGTCTTTGCTTTACTCTTACTGCAATCTTGTTTATTTCTGGGACCCAGAGGTGATGCTTTACATGTAATAATGCCAGGTAGAGCCATCCAACCGAGGACAATTGATTGATGACCTTCGTAAGGTGCTTAGTTGATTTCTGGTATGTGCTTTACAAGCAAATATTGTTCTGCACCAGCAATATGCTCATCCTTTGCCTGTAGTTACATGCAACGAAATACTGTTCGTATGCAGCTGTAATTTATCAAACGAGGAAACCTCGTTGTAAATTGGAGGATCTCACGGGTCAGTTTTATCGTATCTAGAAGTGTAAATGTTGCTATAATCTTTGGGTGAGGTAGTAGTATCTATCTGAATTGGCGAGCATTGGCAGCCTATTCCCTCCATGGCTGTTCCTTGGCTTGTTCAGTAATTATTTTTGTAATAATCTGAGGTATATTAGTTATTTTTTATATGAATAAAATCCATTAGGGCTCCAGAAATTTGCTGATTATTACATTTGCATTTGACTGCCATAACGCTGTTGCTACATCCTACATCATGATGATTTGAGAAAGTCATTTATGTGATTAATTTGGAAGTCCTCTTTAGCTAATTTATCTGGAGCTCTGTAATACTTGGAGACTATTTTTTACTGAAATCAGACCGCGTGTGCATTAGTAATCAATACTTGTCTCATAATGTAAAAAGATAAGGTCTTCGTATATCCTATTTCCTTAAATTTGTTCAAATATTTCAATTGATTGTCTTATATTTCAAGATAAATAAAAATAAAAACTCCATATATACAAATTAGTGAGGGTAATATATTAAAAGAAAAATATGCCAATTTGATCCTATTGACGTTAAAAAAAATGGGTCATTGTGTACCTAATCCAAATTAATTATTTACTTAATTAATTATATTTTCTTATTCATTATCAATACTTTAAGAATATAATATATTTTCTTCAAATAATTAGATTTAAAATTTTTCACTTTTCCATATAATTAAAAGAATAAATAATTTATTAACTTAAAACATAGTTTATATTAACTAGTTTTAGGTCAAATTTTGTGTTTTTTAAATTTTTTATGTAATTTATATTTTTTAAAATATTTTAACATAATGATGTGAAAATAAATTAATAAAATGATTAGTTTTTATTAAAAAAAAATTATTTAAAACACGATAAAAAAATTTTAAACAATTTTTGAACTCAATGTTTATTATATATATATATTTCACTTTTGTATCAAGTGCAACACGATAACACGTGACATAATAAAAAATATTGTAATTAAATGTTGACTTCTATATTTAACAAATTGATTTTTTTTTTTTAATTTGCTAAAAAAAGTGAAGAAAGAAAATTTGTTAAATGTAGAAATCATATTCAATTACAATATTTTTTAATACAAAATATGATAGAATGTATGTATATATGAATTATATCAAATGTTAAAATATTTTAAAAAATTTAAATTAAATAAAAAATATAAAAAAGCACAAAATATGACATAAAACTAGTTAATATAAATCTTAATATAAATTATATTTTAAGTTAATTAATCAATTAATTAATTATTCTTTTAATTACATGAAAAGTGAAATTTTAAATCTAATTATTTCAATCTGAAATTTTTTTTAGTAAAAATTATTTGAAGAAAATATATTATAACTAATTTAAAAATAATTAAAATATTGATAAGTGAATAAGAAAATATAATTAATTAAGTAAATAATTAATTTGAAATATATATAAACATAAAAGGGACGATGTATTATATGAATCAAATTTGCAACTTTTTCCTATATTAAATAAAAGCACAGAGAATTCGAGACTTTTGAATTGATGAATGTGTAATTATTGCCATCTAAACCTAATTCAACCTTTTTACTAAAAAGTTATTAGAAAAACAAAGGTGAAAATTTGGATATATAATTTCTTTCATTATATATGTGGAAGAAGATCATGGCATCAGTACTTATGCTTCAATTTTGCTTTCTTCTCTTTCTCCTTTCTTTTCATTTCTTCAAGTTTAAGCTTCTCCTTTTCTTCTTTCCTCTTCATTTCTTGTTTTGCTTGCCTCTTCTTTACCTTTTCTTTTTCTTCTCTTTCTTTTCTCTCATTTTCTTCTTTTTTCCTTTTCTCCTTCTCTTTGGCCTTGCTCTCTATCTCCCTTTGCTTTTCTTTATTTCTCTTTTCTTTCTCCTTCAGTTCTTCTCTTGTCAATTCTCTTTCGGTAGCGAAACACATTTTGGTTAAGCCTCCTCACTTTCACAAAGATAACCTGTACATAAATTTTGTAAATTGCAGTATTAAGCCGTCTCATTTGTTCATTTTCATTATCCCCAAGGCTCTTGTCATTATTATTCATAGCCGGCCCAAGGTAATAAAATCCCGAGGCAGAAAGCGTCATTAGCAAATGCAGCCAACTATTGGTGTTTGTCCTTCACAGCGAGGCACTACACTCCATCGCAGAACACCTGCTGCCTCCAAATCTAACCTTATAATTACAAAAGCTTGCAGTTTGCAAAATCACAGTTAAATGATCAGGGATGATGAGCAAAGAAAATTAAGATAATGGTTTTGCTAGTTTTTCAAATTCAAAATGGACTGCCAAGGGAAAAAAAATGACAAGATGTTGTATTTTATACAACTCTGCAAAGAACAATGTATGAAAATTACACTAGACAAAATCGTTGTGTTAAAGAGTATATACATGCAATATTCCTATCTATTTACCAATACAGAATTTGCCAAAAATGTTGGACAATATCTCTTCGGAGATGTCTTCTCCGCTTATCTGACTAAGAGCCAATGCAGCCTCCCGCAAATCAATTGTCCAAAAGTCTAGAGGCATTTCATCCTCTATTGATGATTTCAACCTTGCAAATGCCTCCTTGGTCCGCAAAAGCTGCTCACATTGTCTCTGTACATCATCATTCAATGATGCAGAAAGCACTTAATAATGCACAAAAAAAAAAACCTTAATTGAACTGAACAGTGTTGTTATGCATATTACTTTTTAACCTGGCCACGATTGATCTTGGAAACTATAGTTGTTTAGGTATAAGAACTAAAAAAGGTGATAAACCAACAAACAGCAGAACAGAAAGTGTAAAAGTAAAACTCAATTCATATCGAGTAGCCATACCTGGTTCACTGTCCATTTCCGTCCCCCTGTAGGTATTCTGTTCAGCCCCACAATCTCTGAAATTGCCATTTCCAGATCTTGTATTCCTTGACCAGTAACAGCACAAGTGAAGACATGCTTAGTGAAAGAACTGCTGTATCTATCAACCCATTCCATACAAGAAGATGAAGCAGTGTCTATTTTGTTAATTGCAAGGACCATTGGTGCTGCAGATCCAACTGATTTCTGTAATTCCAAAAGGAACGGAAGAAAATTGTAAATCCACAGCAAGTTCAATCAATCGACTATGCAACAATGGACGGGTTAGTGTCATCTCAAGATATTCAAAGAAGAATGTTACATTACAACATTTATAATTGGGGAGAGAGAGAGGGAGAGAGAAGGGAGCTAGCTTATAAAACCTTATTAGATTCAATCCTACTCAGAAGTTCGGTATCTTCTGAAGTCCATCCATCAAAAGCATTTACTGTCATAATAATGACATCAGCACCCATAGCAACTGCTTCAGATCTCTCTACACCTGCAAAGAAAAAGTTGTATTTATTGATTCATATGATCAAGACCAAGACCATCAATCACAACTTAAGTCCACAGTTTCAATTTCTAAATATTTTGCTAATTACCACGGTAATTCCATCAAAATATCTCAAAATAAAAGGAAACAAAATAAGAGGAAAAGTTTTGAAGTTTGAAAGAATTTCCAACAAAATCAAAATATCATTGCTTCAAGGAACATGGAAGCAAATACATAAGCAACATCATCTGAAGATCACCAAAACCATTGATAAAGTTTTTCAGAACGTTTACCAATCTTCTCGACAATGTTGTCAGTCATCCTGATGCCTGCTGTATCAAGAAGGGTCACAGGGATACCATAAACTGTAACACTAGCTTCAACAACATCTCGGGTGGTTCCAGCAATGTCTGTAACTATTGCCCTCTCACTCTGCACGCTAAACAAAAACACAACTCTCATACAATGTTGATTCTGTTGGAATTTAAGAAGGAAAACAACAGAATACAGAAAATTTTGATTTGAAATTTCAGTTTCTTTGCTTACAATGCATGTCTGGTTTCTACTATTAATATGATTAGTTGTCTGCCTGAGTGTTGCATAGATAACAACAGTGTTTAATATAAATTTGTTGAATAATAAAATTTAAAATCTGTTATTGGGTAGAGGGACAGATAAATAGTATTTGATTAGAAGGCCAGTCAACTATAAATGATAGCCACATGGCAACTTCTTATTAAACAATTTCAAGTCTTAGCTTCAGATTATAATATAGATATAGATATATATTTCAAAGCAACACTAATTTCTTGAGATTGCTAAAATGCCTTGAAAAAAATCTTAGTTATGTGTTAACCATGTTACAAGCCACAAACACAAGGTTTTACAGAGACAAGCACCTGTCCATCTCGAACACTTGTCCAAGATTCAGAGACATTTAATGAAAATATAAGACAGCAAAACAAATAGCAACAGAGAAAAAACATCTTCAGTGTATGAATAAAAATGTGGACATAATTACAATGATACTTCACTGTGTATCAATCTCTCAGAAATAAAAAAACAGATGAAGAAACACACACGCATACACCCCTATCACTAAATAACACATTTCAAATCACCAACTAGGAGTGTTCATAATTCAGTTTGGTCGGTTTAGAGTAAATGTTTCTAACTAAACCAATAAAGTCGGTTTTTAAATACTTTAACTCTTAACCAAACCAAGTAATACTAAAAAATATCCAAACCAAAACTATTTGGATTCGATTTGGTTAGTCGGTTTGACAAAAGTAAAAAATAAATATAAAAAAATTAAAGAGATCATAAAAATTTAACAAATATTAAAATAAAATCATATCACTATATAACAATCAACTTTCTCAATACTATAAAAAAAGAAGAAGCAAATTTCAGATTGTGTATGCGAAATTCTATAACATATTAACAATAAATTAGAATGAAATATTCCTCAAGAAGTTAGTAGGGGCCAAAATAACAACATAAAAATCCTCTAAAATATAGAAATTTAGTAGATATCTTTAACTTCTAAAAAATTTAAAAAATAATTTGCATATTAATAAAGTACATATCTAAAAAATAAATAGTTTTATTATATTATTGGTTCGGTTCGGTTTAACTGAATTCTCATTTTCTTAAACCAAAACCAAACCAAAAATTCGGTTTATAAAAATTTTAAAACCGTAAACAACCATGAAACAATTTATACCGTGGTTTTTAGTTTGGATTGAATTGAATCAATTCGATTTAGTCGGTTTGGTTTATTTTTGTGCAACCCTATCACCAGCAATGATTGTACAAAAGGAACATTGCGATGCCAAAATCTAGCAAAAACTTTCCATCTTTTTTTTTTGGGTTGCATGCCCAAGGCAATGTTTTTTTAAAATAATAACAAATCAAAATAAAAATAGAGGATATAGAAAAGATTATTGCAACATACTTTGCTCCAAGCATTAAGAAGGCTCGACTTCCCAACATTTGGACGGCCAACAATTGCTATCTGCAAGATTTTTTAGAGATCAGC
>CATKHJ010833370.1:0-11326 GCA_949750685.1 Vernicia montana
CAAGAGGTAATTCGATTACCACTTGCTCTTTCTTTTCTTTACATATGTGTTTTACACATTAATTAAAAAGATTGCTTGAATGTTTATTGGACCCAACAATTAGGTGTTGTGAAATTTTAAAATGTTTGAGATTTCACCCACCGAGTAGTTTTCGCTGCGCTTGTGCCTAATGATCCTTCAAATCTCACAACGACACTTGTGCTTGTGAATCTGACATGGGAACGATGTCGTTTTAGAGATAGAGGGATAGTTGTTGGTTTTTCGAGAAGTGTAGATTTACAGGTAGACAAGGAAGATTGGGAAAGAAAAGTTGGAGGGTGATGAAGAATGGTTAAAGAATCCATGGGTTGTTGCTTGAATTTCTGCGGCCAAATAAGAAACCCAATTATATGAAGAAAATTGATTTACCCAATTTGTCTTGTATTGTGCTTGGAATCCATGGATTGGCAGTTGTGATAGGTGGATGCCTGCCATCCAGACTCCTTCCTCATGTCACAATATATATATATATATATATATATATTATTTTTGTAAAATACATGAAAATAATAAAATTTAAAAGTGTTGTAAATCATACTGATAACGTGTTGTAAATCGGCTTATTAGTACAGCGAATCAAAGACAATAAGAATAAATTTAAAGCAATAAAGTAAAGAGAGATAGAAGAAAATATGTAGAGAGAAAAGGGGTTTCAAACTCTTATTATTAAATTAATTATAATTTCCCTTATATAGAGGAATAGATAGGGTTTAATATATATAACATTACTGAAATAGTCTTATACTATAATCTATCTAAAATATATACTCAAGGGTATTTAAGTAATATTCACATATAATAATTTATCTATAACAACAAAGTCATTCTTTTTCTTTCTTTCTTTTTTCTGTTAGTATTGCAATTAGGTTTAAATGAAAAGATAAAAATATCGTTCAATTGATTGACTAAACAAAAGATAAAGAAATCTTGGCAAAAAAAAAAAAATATTTACTACTTCTCCCTTGAGATTTATGATGTTACATTAATTAATCCCTCACTTTACAATATATTTTTTTATGATTTTTTGAGATCCACATGGATGGTGTGTGCAAGGGGATAAGTAAATTTACTAAGACGCCCTTATTGAATTTTGACTAATTGTTATTATGAATAGAGCTTACTTTGGTAATTTAATAATTAATAAATTATTAATTTATATAAATAATATGCTATTTTTTAGGATAGGCAATCGTTATTTAATTAGAAAAGTAAATATATAATTAATATGTTATATTTTTAGTTTGGTAATTTATTAATTAATAAATTAATTAGAATTATATAAATAATATGCTATTTTTTAGGATTAGTAATCGTTATTCAATTAGGAAAGTAAATATATAATTAATATGTTAAACTAGCTCTTTGTTAATAGTTATTGACTCTTTTATTGAAAGTTGTTAATAAGTGAAATGAGTATATTTAAAATTTGTGGAGTGTATTTAATCATTCTTAAAAATTAATTAAATAAAAAAATAAAAAATAATATATAAACTTCACAAAGTTTTTAATTTAATGATTATATGTCACTATTATTATTTATAATATCAAATTTAAGATATTCATAAGTATTTATGTGATATTAACATTAATTAGAGACTTTTTGGGCTTTTGATATAATATGATATCACATGATAATTCAGTTGCATACAATTAATATTGAATTAACATTAATGTTAAATTCACAAATGATGCATTTAATCCTAAAGTGAATGTATAATAGGTCTTTTATTGAAATAAAGAAAAAAAAAATGAATGTATTCTATCTATAATATGTGGTCCACAACACAAAATTTAATTAGAATGAGGAAATTAAGTGAACATTAGATAGGATTTGGCAAAAAAAAAAAAAAAAAAAACATTAGACAGGTACTTTCGATCGTACCAATAGGAATAAGACAAGAAATAGTCAGCATAAATTTAGTCAAATCATATCTTTGGAACAAAATGGAAGTACTCAAATTGAGTACTAATATGAGAGCAATATCAGATACATCTTTTGGTGAATTCCTACTGAGAGTGGGTAATGGAGAAGAGCCAACAATAATGAAAGACTATATACTCATTCCGAAACAGATGGTTATACCACAAGATAATAAAACAGACTATGAGATGACGTTAATTGATGTAGTATTTCCTAATCTAAAAAACAATTACACATCACCACAGTACATGATGAGTCAAGCTATACTAGCCACAAAAAATGAGTATGTAAACACCCTCAATCAGAAAATGATAGATATGTTTCCTAGAGAAAAAACAGTACACAATAGTTACGATCAAGCAGTAGATGACACAAATAACCATTACCAAGAAGAGTTTCTAAACACATTGTTACCAAATAGGTTGCCACCTCACAAATTGAACTAAAAGTTAATTGTCCCATAATATTGCTCAGAAATCTAGATGCATTTAATGGATTATGCAATGGAACAAGGATGGTGTGCAAAAAATTTAATAGAAACATTATACATACAGAAATAACAGTAGGACAACATGCAGGAAAACAAGTCCTATTGCCAAGGATAGCAGTCACAGACTGAAAATGAGGGATATCCTTTTCATTTTAAAAGAAAACAATTCCATTGCATCATCTGTATTATTTAGAGACTGGGTTTGGCCTAAACCTTGCATCATTTGTGAAATTGTTTTATGTAAAGTATTTGGATGCATTAGAGAAATGATTGGAGAGAATTGTTGATGATAACTAATAAGGACCCAGATACAAAAACTGAGTGATAGTGGTCCGAATGTGGGTAGGCTTTTGATGGAATTAGGATAGCATATTATTTATATAAATTAATAATTTATTAATTAATAAATTACCAAAGTAACCTCGATTCATAATAACAATTAGTCAAAATTCAATAAGGGCTTCTTAGTAAATTTGCTTATCCCCCTTGCACACATTTATATATATTATAGATATTCTTGAACATAAGAATATTATTTAAAATTGTAAGAACCGATTATTTAGATATACTTGACTCATCTTCTTTCAATATTGTGTATGTTTTAAAATGTGGATTTGTTTAAACTGTTTTTTCTTGTGAGGAAGAAGGGTGGTTATGATGTTGTTTCTAAGAATGGTTTATGCGATGTGGTGGTTGAAGAGTCTAGATTTGGCCTAATTCTTGCATCGTCTGTGAAATTAGTTTATGTAAAAAATTTGGATGCATTAGATAAATGGTTGGAGAGAATTGTTGATGATAACTAATAAGGACTTAGATACGAAAACAAGTGATAATGGTCCGAATGTAGTTAGACTTTTGATGGAATTAGGGTATGATTTTAAGGGGTTGGTGTCTGGGATATCAGAGTGAAAATCTGAACTTAATGTGAGTTCCAAGGTGGATTCAAATGGGAATAACAAGTGCATTGTTGATGATGAAGAATCTATGCATATCAGTATTTTAAAAATTGGATTGGATCGATCGGTTCAATTAGAAATCGCCGGCCAGTCCGGTTTGATTCATTGAAAAAATCAAAATTTCTGTTAAACTGTCATTTGACTAGTTTTAAGTTGATTTTTAACTAGCCGGACCTTTACTAATGGAAATATTTTATAAAATGACTAAAGAAAAAGAAAAAATAAAGAGATTTTGTCCAATTAAACTGTGAACCGGTGACCTGTCCGGTTCGATCACCAGTTTGGTTTTAAAACAATGGTGCCTATAGACACTAGAAAGATTGTTGTTGATTTTCTTGAGGAAGAAAAATTAAGCTTTAATGTGTCAAAGAGATCAAGTTTATCAAAACTAATAAAAATATACAACCTACATTGAAATTATGAAAAAACAATAGACGTACCAAGTATTAAAATGAAAATCAACCTATAATTAATAATTAGGCAACATAAAAATAACAAAATAAATTAAAAAATTATATCTTTGACAAAAAAAAAATAATTAAAAAATTATAATAAAATATACCTATCAATTTATTTGCTTTCTTTTCTCTAACATATTCTTGAACATAAGAATATCATTTAAAATTATAAGAAACGATTTATTTAGATATGCTAGATTCATCTTCTTTCAATATTGTGTATGTATTAAAATGCAAATCTTTTTGTTCATGAACATTTGGAAAATTAGGATTAACTTTTTTAAGTGATCCATTAGTAACGTTATAGGTTTTTCCCAACTCAAAATTTAATCTTTCTATTGCATTTTTTCATATTACAGCACTAAATTCTTACAAAATTACCACCTTACAATTAATTTAATAATGTCCTAAAAGTTTTTTTTATCAATATCATACAATCTTGTTCCATTCGTTAAATTGTTATTATATGCATTCAATATTATTAGTTAAGTTTTATCAATACAAACTTTTATGAAATAAAGAATTAAACTTTAAATTCTTGTTATTTTATAGATTAAATTATATTTTAAAACGAGTCGTAACGAGTAATAATGGGGATCAACGTGCGAAGCACGTTAAGAAAAAACTAGATAATATTTATTGTGTATAATTACATTTTCGTTAAGCTTTTAGGTTTTCACATGAAAATTTAACTTAACTTGGATTGAACAACTGAAGTGAACTTAATAATCAAGTTATATAAATATTGCTCCATGATAATCTTAAAAGTCGACCAATAAGATTTCGGCCTCATGATGTTTATTTGAAAAGTTTTATATCATTTAATTTAAAATTTCACTTAATATAAAAGTATATAATTTTGTACTTAAGTAACAAAAAACAGGTCATTATATCTATAACAAGGAAAAAGTAAAAGTCTAGAATAAGTATTTATATCTCTAATGAGTCGTAACGAGTTATAATGGGGATCAACTTATGAAGTATGTTATGAGGTTTCATCCAAGTACCGGTCTGATCTCCTGAAAGGGAATCAAAATGTTCATTTGGGTTTGTACTCATGTTGTAATTCTCGAGTTCAGATTGGTTGATTTTGAAAAGTGAAAATGAGTCACCATCTTAATTTTATTTTTTATTTGGAAAAATTTAAGGAAAAAATCCAATTAAATAACTCCAATTATATCCCAATGAAAAAGTACACTAGTTCTCGATTACCAAAGAGGATTCGGGGACTAGATTTTTGGTTTATTTAAGAAAAAATCTAGTGTGACAAGTTTAATACACAATGAATTAAAATTGGTTTCATGAACAATTTATAATGCATGAACAATTATATAATGCATGAATCATTCAATAATAGAATAAAGTAAAGAAAGTATTAAAAGGCAAAATAAAGAAAGCAAAAAACTAATTAAATTTACAATTCAAATCAAATTAGGAGATATTTCCTTTAGTCCTTATGAGATTCTAGGAAAGTCACACATTCCCCAAACTAAATCCTAATAAAAATAACAAAACAGAGAAACAAAAGAATACACAAAACCTAAAGTATGTGAAGAAGGTAAAAGAGGAGGAAAGTTTATTTTAATCAGATTTGATGTTTTAGACAAGCATACCTATGTATTCCTTTGAATGGGAATCAAAATCCACGTAGTTTGTCCTTTTTACAAAGGGGATTTGTTTAGTCTTAACCATTTATCATGTTTGAGATTGATTGATTAAAGAGTGGGTTGATTAATTGATTAAACAAACAAAACTGTTTACCAAGTTGTTAATTATATCAATTTCTAATTAACAAATGAAGGCATCGATTCAAGTTGATTACCAAGTTAATTAAATCAAGTTCTAATTAACATGCACTTTCTAAAGTGATTAACTAAAAAAAAAGGGATTGAAAGAGAAAGGGAGCATACAAAGAAAAATGGAAAATAATAAAATATGCAAAATAAAAGAACTAATTAAAAGAAGGGGATGAAATAGAAGGGGATATGCAAAGAAACCTTAAGGGGGAAAAAAATAATAAGGCAGACAAAGTAATATAAAGAATAAAAAAGAAAATAAAACTAAAGGAAGCAAAAAAAAAAAACAAGATGATAAGTAAACAAACAAAAGAAAAAGAAAGAAAATAAATACCTTGCGAGGATGAGGTTTGGGAACGTAAGGCGGATGAAGCTGATGACCGAATCGCAATTTCACCTTCTCGACTTGGCGGAACAATAACCTTTGAACGGTAGCTTGGACGACGTTGTTGGGGACTCACTCGGACTGATTTGAGGAGAGCAACCTCGAAACGACCACCCAAATAAAAACAAAATAAAAATTTAAATTGAATGCATGTTCTTTTCGAACCAAGCCAATAAAATTGATTGCTTTGAAATCAATTAGTTTGATCCCGTAATTCTCAGTGTGTTCATGAGCGGAGGGGGGGGGGGGGGGGGGGTGGGGGACAGTTTATATAGAGAGAAGGCTGGAGGTTGAACTTCACGTTTTTTGATATGGGATTGCAAAATGGGGCCTTGACAGCACGTGCCCCTGCATAATCGCACTGCCAAGTGCGGTCACAGAATCATGACAGCACGTGGTTGTGCGGTCATCACAGAGAGCCCTGCAGTCACCGTATGTCGCCCTGCAGTCATGGGCCCAGTCTATGCCGGTTCGGCCTGCTTTTGACCCATTTCAGTTTTCGAGACCTATGGACTGTCTTCAAGGTTTAGTAAGGTACATAAAGGTATAATTTTAAGGGTTCACAGCTGCCCCTCTTATCAAAATTATCTGTCTGAATTGGCGATTCTGATAAGTATGGAAATGGGGTGATGTTGGATGGATTTGAGCAAAACAAAAGTCCTGGTCTGATTTGGGAGGTCCAGTTGGGTGGTATGTCAGTTTTCAAGCATTTCTGACTTTGTTTGGATGGCTTTCTATTTTTTTGAGTATTTTTGATTTTTTGGTCTTTCTATCATAACAGAAGCATCCTAGTCAAACAAGGTCTCTGTCAAAAGAGAAATATATCACAAACGCGTTAGAACTAATGACGCTGAATTCTGACTTAAAACGAATCTGAAATTGCATTTCTAATGATCTGGCAGCGGAAAATCACTATGCAAGTGGACCCCTATATAAAGGAGTAACTACCTCTCATTTTCACCTTTTCTCATTTGTTAGATTTCACTTCCTCTCTCTAACTTCATTTTCTCTCAACTCTCTATAAAATTCTTTTACTCCATATGGCCTCGTCTTCAACTAGCAGTCGCCATATCCGAAACTACCAGGCCTTGCGGAAAAATACTAACCCATCAAATCTGCTTCAAAAGCCAGAGCACCATGTATCTCGGACTCGCACCATGGAGTTATTTATTCTAAATTTTCCTGCTTCATGGTTAGTTTACACAAAACATATATGGCATGCAATTTAGGTTAAAAAATAAATCAAATAATTAAAATAATTAAAATAATTTTTATTTTTATTTTTATTTTTGAAGCAAAATAAAGACTATAAATATAAGAATCAGAGGAGGTAGGACAAACCTGGGAGCTATAGTTACTTACTTGTAGAACCATGAGCCAGTCCGTGATCTAATTGAGCCATCTGGTTTGCATAATCTTCTGTACTTAGACTATACCCATGATGGGAATCCTCCCTTATTGAGAGCTCTGACAGAGAGGTGGTGGGACACTACCAACAGATTTCATTTTCTATGTGGGGAGATGACTGTGACTCCCTTAAACTTGAGTATGTTGTCGAGGTTGCATTTTGGTCCTCAGACTCTCGAGTTTTATCAGGACTGGCATTCAGTAAGAATTGAGAGATTGGTTGAGCTGTTAGGTGTCGATCCACCGCGTGCAGATGTTCATCTTTCCAGGGTATGGCTTCCGACCCATATTGATTCAGTCACTTATGTTGGATCTCTGGCTACTAATGAGCGCTACTCGCCTCATCATGTTGCTGATTATGGGCTGCTCATTTTTCCATATGAGGAGGGACACTATTGACTTGAATGTTCTTTGCTCCCTGGAGGACTTGACTGTTGTTGGAGAGTACGAATGGGGTGGAGCTGCCTTGTGTGTCATGTACAGGGAGATGTCTGATTTCTCCCGAGGAGTTTTCAGTGGACTGGGCGGGACCCATATTATTTGGGAGGTACACCCTGCTGCTTTATCTCTTTTTCTTGTATGTTTGCCCCCAACCTATCTGTCTTGACTGCTTTCTGTTTTGCAGTACTGGGCTTATGAGCACTTCAGATTCTTAACTCCTCCTTTGAGAAATGTTACCATTGAGCATCTTCCCTGTGGTTACCTATGGCGGACAGAGAATATGAGCCTCTATGAGAGGCAGAGCTTCTTCAGGATAAGGGTCTATTTTATTTAGCTTGATGTTTCACAAGTATTGACTGTTTCTTTATCTGTACTTAGCACTTGTTACCTTTTCCCTTGTCTGAAATACACTTTTCTTCTACAGATTCAATGGACACCCTATGCTTCCAAACTTATGTTTTTACGACAGCGATTGGAGTCCAACTTGACTCTGTCTACTTTTCGATTTCTTTTATGCTTTCAGACTGATCGGATGTTTTATATGGAAGAGAGAGTTTGGGGGGCAGGTCATTGGGAATAGGAGTGTCCCGACTGATCCTCCTATGGAGATGCATTATGGGCATCGCATCCAGGATCAAGATATAATGGCAGCAGGCATTCTGGTTAATCGATTCTTGGATTTTGACAATGATTATGATGAGTTCTGTCAGACCTTTCTGATGCCATATGTGCCTTTCCTAGATGGACTTGCCCACCCTAGCCATAGGCGATCAACAGCTGCTTCTGCACATGGTCCTTCAGCTTGCAGAGGAGTTGGTGGAGATCTTGTTCTGAGTACATCTGCAGGGCCTGCTTCACATAGAGCTGAGTCTAGTGGGACATTTCCTCAGCATCTTTGGATTGAGGAATAGCTGGACTATTTCTCCCATGCTCGTAGACTAGAGTGGTATGAGATTCCACGTGATATGCCTACTGGTTTTGCTCCTTTCCAGACGACATTAGGGAGGTATGTAGTTTTTGAAAACTTGCTAGTTTGAAAGGATCACATACCAAGTTCCTTTACCCTTTTCTCTCTTTACTTGCAGTTTTCTGTAGATTAGACTTGCCATACTTATGAGATGGTTAGCATACTGTGAGCTGCTCTGGCTACATCCTTGACTCGGAGTAGTTTCCAGGAGGACGAGGATGATGAGTCTCCATCACCGAAGATGAGGCATCAACACGGCGAACGCTAGCTTTCCCCTTTTTCTTTTCCTATCACTTTAGTTACATATATGCTATGTATGACCATATGGATGTATGCATGTATGGATAATGCATTGACCTATCTTATATGAGATGACTATGTTATGACATGTTTTTTTTTGGATTTATGTATGCTTGCAAATGCAGAATGCATGATAGAGCTCCATGTTTCTCTTTGTTATCATTTTTCTGACTCTCTTGTTGGTTTTTTTTCTTTTTCTTCTTTTTTTTGACTGGGCTGACGGTAACCGCAAGGGAGCCTATGGTAACCATAAGAAGAGCCTACGGTGGCTCTAGCAAAATCCGACCTTTCTGCCTATATATAGGATTTTTCAATGTTTCTAAACTCATTCTAGCTTTTTCTACTCTTCAGGTACTATTCATTCTTACTCTTTTTGCCTTTCTTTCTTATTTTCTTACTATTTCTCTCTTCTTCCTCCTTTTCTTTTTCACTATGGAGCCCTACTTTAGTCACAATATGCATTTATGAACCAAGAACCTTGAGAAAGTGGAGCGCATTAATCTAGAAATTTTTGGGATCAGTGCCATGCCAACCTTAAGGGGTGTGAGGATTGATTGAGATTTTTTGAGAGCTTGCATGAGGTTTTGGGATTTTGATGTTCATGTGTTCAGGTTTGGGGCTAGCATGGAGGAGATGTGCCCTACTTTTGAGGAGTTTAGTGTACTTCTAGGCTCTGATCCTGAGGCGAATCTAGCTGTTCCAGTTGAGAATGTAGGTTATTTTAACTCTTTCCAGAGGCTTTTGGGATTGGATGTGGCAACTGCTAGCCTTATGGTTGTGGGGGACTAGGTTAATCTTATTGTTGTGATCACCGAGTTTTATGATTCTAAGGGTTTTGAGGATGACGTTTGGCAACATCGCCGAATGTGGGCTTTGTCTTTTTGTTTGACTTCAGGCTTCCTTTTCATAGGCCCTATGGATTGGGGAGATGTTAGGGTGATAGAGATGGTGAGTCAAATGGAGGATGGGTGCTCGATTGCTGCCATTGTTCTAGCTGAGACTATTCTTAGCTTAGATCGAGCTTATAGGAGCAATGGGCCATGGTCTGTGAGCCCAGTCATTCTACATGTATGTTTCATGTTCTTTCCCTTCCTTCTACACGTTTTATTCTTCTTCTTTTTGCTCACATTGCCATTTTCCAAAACATATATGGCTCAGGGATCACTTAAGGGTGGTCTCCCATCCTACTCGACAGGACTACTCGATCTCATGGTTATCCATTTGCTTCTTCTTCTCTCTCTTTCTAATTAATTTTCTCACACTCATTTTGAGTAATCACAATTAATTAATTAATTAAAATTTTATTTTAATTAATTAATTAATTTTTTATAATTAGTCTTCACTTAATTTGGTTAATTAATCACTTTAATTAATTAATCTTTTTAATTAATTAAAATTGTGTAATTAAACAATCATATCATCAAATTAATTTCTTTTTTTTAAAAAATCCATCCCTATCCTCGTTTTCTTTCTTGAAAACGAAACTCTGCTCCTACAAAACCACTCTCCTACCACACAAACCCAAAAAGAAGGTATAATCTCTTACCCTCACTCAAACCCCAAATCAAATCAATCCAATCAAATATGACCGATCCTTCAACCCCTCCACCTCACCGTGGAATGAACTATGTGAGTTTTGATCCCCATTCAATGGGGTACGTAGGCATACTTGAAATCTAAATCCAAATCCCAATCAATCTCCTCCCCCTTTTATTTTTTCCATTGTACATTGTAAATTTTAATTAATGGTATTAGTTAAATTAATTATTTTAGAGTAAAGGAGCGATCTTGTGATTTTCCTAGTACCCATAAGGGTTAGAGGAAATACTCTCATTTGCTTATGGATGTTTAAATACTTGCTCCTTATTTTTCCATATATTCCATAAATATGCCATGATCATGCATTTTATAGTCGTCATTAATTACTTGTCATCCACGAAATCAATTTTCAATTCAAATTAAACTAAAGAGCCAAATTGAGATTATTTTAACCAAAAACCTAGTCCCCGAGCTCAACCTAGTTCGAGGACTAGTGACTTTATCCTTGGGTAAATTAATCAAAGATTAATAAATTGGAGTCAAATTGGATTTTTTCTTAATTTTCTCATTTAAATAAATTAGAGTGGCGACTCCCAAATCTCTTTCAAAAATCAAAAATTAATTTTT
>CATKHJ010833587.1:0-11647 GCA_949750685.1 Vernicia montana
ATGCAACATAAAAAGCCTTCATAAAATAAGGACCCAAAACGAACAATAAGCCCATTCCATAGAGGAACTAGACAGCTGGTGGGGATGAGAATTATTATGATGATCTGGATCTCCACTCATCACAATTGTTGGCATCAACCTGCCAACGTGTCACAGTCAGTAGTGTGGCTCTTCACATCCCTCTTCTTTGAGAATTTTTTTTTTTTTTTTGGGAAGATTTAGTGATAAACTAATCTAATAAAAATAAAATAAATCAATTAATAATATAATGTGAAATCATTAATATGACATTATTAATTGATACAGTGACGAAGTTAGAATTTTTTTTAGAAGGGCTAAAATAACATTATAATTTAATATGTCATTATATATTTATATGTTTAACTTTTCATATAAATTTAAATAAATTATATAAGCACATAGAAAATAAGTATTGTAAAATAATATGTCTAGACATATTTTTTACATGTAAATTATAAATAGACAAAAAAAATTAGAGAAAAATATGATTAATATTGAATTGAAAATTTAAATACTTCCATAATACCATAATAAGACTTAAAACACTAATTAAATTCAAAATTAAAGCACTAATTCAATTTAAAATCAAAGCACTAATTTTTCAAATTTGAATCAAAACACATATTCAATTCCAAATTTGAATAAAAATATTAATTTTTCAAATTTGAATCAAAACACACAATCAATTTCAAATTTATGCAAAAAATAAGAAAAAGATAAAAAAAAAAAAAATTACAAAATGGGTTTTGTATCTCTTAGACTATTATCTCAATTTATTTTCTTCTTAACTATTATCTTAATATCTTGACTCTTCCTTCTTAATTTTAAAACACATTTAATTCTAAATTTATACTATAAAAAAAAAAATACAAAATGAGTTTTGTATCTATTAGACTTTTACCTCGATTTATTCTCTTCTTAGTTTTTGTCTTAATACATTGGCTCTTCCCTCTTAATTTTAGAAGTTAGAAAGATAAATTCAATAACACAATTTTGTTAAATGCTCAAAATAAAAAAGATAATTTTGTTGGGAAGTTATCTCGTAAGTTTAATATAATGAGAAAGAAGAGTTTAAAATTTGTACAAAATCATATGATTTTGTTCTATTTCATTAAATCAAATGAAATATAAATTTGTGGGATCGGAGGGCCATGACCCTTCCTACACTGAATCTACTTGCAAATTTTTCCTCTGCTCACACACACACACACACACACGCGCGCACACGGACACACACGGACTCGGTTGCTTTATTTCTTTGAAAAAAAAAAAAAGGGACCTGGTTGCTTGCTTGGACCAAACCCATTGAACAGAAATTGACACTAGTTATTATTATTATTTTTTTTTTCCAAATATACTAGTTTTTATTATTCTTCTTCTTTAATATCCTATGCTTTCACAAATCAGATCGCACAAACAATCTCTCTCTAACACCAAATTAATCTAATAATATCGTCTCCTTCGCATTTGGGTCCTCTGCTTTTCCCATTCAAGACCCATACCCATCTCCTTCGCTCATCTTTTTCATATCCTCTCTCTCTCTCTCTTTCTCAAATCCCTTAATTAAAGGTTCGATCTTTATCTCTTTTCTTTTATTTTTTTGGTTTATAGCAGATATAGATTTGTAATTCTCACCCCGATCTTTCTCTAATTGTATTTTATTTCATAATTCTGTTTTTGGGTTTTTCACAATCTATTGCAATTCCCCTTCTTTTTTTTTCTTTTTTAATTTTGATTTGGTCAATATATTGAAATGGGGCATGTTCTTTTTTGATGTTTTATTAATCAGGTAGTTGAAATTAGAAGATGGGAGCTTTTATATCCAAGTTTTGGTTCATGTTGTTTCCTGCAAAGGAGTACAAGATTGTGGTGGTTGGGTTAGATAATGCAGGCAAGACGACGACGCTTTACAAATTGCACTTGGGAGAGGTTGTTACTACTCATCCTACTGTTGGCAGCAATGTTGAAGAGCTTGTTTACAAGAACATTCGATTTGAGGTGCCATTTCTTTAACAATTTATGAGTTTAATTTAATTTTATTGGGTTTTGGATTTTGTTGTGCAGTGTTTCTAATATGTAAACTTGTCTGCGTATTTGGTGATAAGGATCATAAAGTTTGGTGAAGTAGGGAAAATTTTTGACTTTTGATATAGAGCTGAAAAGATGATATTGATTTAGATTGATGCAGGGGTTACTTGTTTGATCATTGTAGATAATGGTTTTTTAGATTGAATAAACTGAACATATATGTAGTAGCTTATAGCTATGCAACTGAGTAGGAATTGTTGAATTTCAAAATCTTGCATCTTTTTCTTTGAGCGTGTGTCTCAGTTCAGAGCGTGGGTTGTTATTTATATCACCGACCTACACCACTTTTATCACCACTTTAGTAAATGCCCAAGGCTTTCTCTTTATAACTGGTGTTACCTATATATATTCTGTTGGTAACATTCTGTTTAATATCTGAGAAAATATGCCAAAATGGAAAAGAGAAGCATCATTTGCTTGACCTTAGACTGACAATTGAAAAGGTATTCCATCACTTGTGTTCCTCGAAGAGAAATTTTTGGTTTCTCGTCTTTGTGGTAGGCTGCAGTCATCTGGCATCAGCAGATCTTGGAATCAAAATTGCAGCATAGATAACCTTTTGCCAAAAAGATGGCTATGTTTAGTCATTATATTATTGCGATAATGCCACACTTCTTTTTCTTTTTTTGCAAAATTTGAAGAATTGTTTACTTAACAAATGAGTAGGCAATTGGGGATATAGGCCTTGTTTAGCACTGCGTTTCGCAAAAGCGCTTTTTAACAAAAAATTTTATATTATTTTTGAAACTGTTTTTTCTCAAAAGCAGGTAAATTGATGCTTTTTCCATAAGTAGGTTTGAAAAAACAGTTTAAAAAAAATATTAAATATCAATCAATTAAATCAGAAAAATTCTAAAAGCGCTTTTTTAACTCCTAACAGCAATTCCAAACACACCCATGGTCTTTTTGGACTAAGACGTGGAAAAGATTCCTAGTCAGGCTTCTACTTGGCCCAACTATTCAACCAATCATTGTTCCATCTTTTATTTTTGTTGTTGACTGATGGAGTTCAGGAAATCATAAAATGCAGATGTGAGCATATCAATGATAAAAAGCTATTTGGTTGCAAATTGCTGGTCCTAGGAGGAGCTAGGGAATGCAACTTTGTGTTATGATAGTTTTCTAAGAAACTAGGAAGTTTTGCAGTGTAATTATTAGTTAGGGGTGCTGTTTCCTCCAGGATTTCACAGTAGCATCTAGCATTTAGATGTTGGGAGTTGGTTGTTTGTCTTACTGATTGTTATGTATATGTAGCATACATGAACTTCATGTATAAATATGCTATCTTTTCACCACTTACTGGCAAATTTTGTGGACCAGTTTTGATATAGGTTGAAAGGTAATAGAAGGTTTTAACTTATTTAATAGCCCTTGCTCGAGTGTTTTCCTATGGAATTTAATGAAGTTTAATATGATTCTCTCTTTTTGATTGATTCAGAGAAAGATGATTGCATGATCATATGTTAATGTTATGATGTGGATGATGCTGTTGTTTGCTTGTGAAGTTGCTCTAGGAAGATAAACAAGTTTGTCTGCTGTTGTCATCAGGTCTGGGATCTTGGTGGGCAAGAAAGACTCAGGACATCATGGGCAACATATTATCGTGGAACTCATGCTGTCATTGCAGTGATAGACAGTACTGATAGAGCCAGGATCTCCATTATGAAGGATGAACTTTTCAGATTGCTTGCACATGAAGATCTACAGCATTCTGTTATACTAGTGTTTGCAAATAAACAAGACCTCAAGGATGCCATGACCCCAGCTGAGATTACTGATGCTCTTTCTCTTCACAGCATCAAGAATCATGATTGGCACATCCAAGCTTGCTGTGCACTTACAGGTGAAGGTCTGTATGATGGCCTAGGGTGGATTGCCCAGCGAGTTACTGGGAAGGCACCTAGTTGAAGGAGAAAAGGTGTAATGGAAAAAGAAAGTTCATTTTTCAAATATTGATGGGTTTGAAAGATGAGCGAAACAGAATTATCTTGTGTACTTTTTAACTGTACGCATCATCAATACTGTAGATTGTTCCTTACATTTGAATTGGCCTGAAGAATTTGTCATGTTTTGCACAATGAATCATTTCATTATAGATTTTCCGATGAAGAAAATGTTGCTATAAAATTGTTATTTCTACACAATGAAGCATTACATTAAAAATTTGACAATGACAAAGTGTTGCTCAAAAATTGTTGCATGTCTGTAAGTGGAAGCCTCTGCCAACAATTGAAATCGAAGTTATAGTGCTTGAAATCAGCAATCACTGTTAGAGTATCCAGCATTTGCAACCTTGTGATTCTTGTGGGCCTTCAAACCATCGATCCCATAATGGATTTAATGGGCCATTTGTTCTGTCAAACCGGAATAAATAGGTACTCAGTTATGTCAGAAGTCATGTAGATAAATCATTAGAATTGATGCTGGGAAAGGATCAGGCATTTACATTGGCAGTAGAGGGTCTGGTCTAGCGTCCACATTGTTCAGCATTCTGAAGCGCACAAAATGAAATTTAGCTAACAAATTAAAATGTATTCTCAGATAATGAAAGCAATCAGTTTAAAAAATAAAAGGATAAAGAAAGCGATCAATTGAACACTTGATTTCTGGGTACTAAGCATTTGAGCACTCTGCATATATATATATTTTAAAAAAGAACTTACTCCTTGCATGCAGCTGAGGCATTTTCCATCTTATCAAGCTGTTCCAACTCTTCCTGTGCATACATTCATTTGAAACATGAATTCCAGAGTCAGTAGTCTTCATCTAGTAATAAAACATTTCCTAATTTTTATAATGATGTTAAAGACGAACCCCAATGTAAAAATCAGGCCATTCATTAGAAAGCACTAAGAACTCTTCAAATACTGCAAACAACTTGTTATAGAAAGTAGACATGAGATTACAACATAAAGTGAAAATATATGTGCTCATGATAAAAAAGCATGGAAAGTTCTGCAAGCTGAATCTCAATTTCTAGATGGGGTAACAGGTAAGTAAAGAAAACAAACATTATTCCACAGATTGTCTATGAAACAAGATTTTGCTGCCATTATATGTTTGCAATCAATTGTCATATTGAGATAGCCTGTTCTGATGCACAGAAACAAGCAAAGTCAAATAAAGCAATCCTAGAAAGGAACTTTCCAGATGTGGAAAAAACATAAGAATCAATGTCATCTTATGATGTGGAATAAATACCACCATTTAAAACCAATTTGCTCTATTATACCTTCTCAAAATAAAGACTTTCTTCCATACTCAAAATTTAAAGGTATGGCCTCTTCAAGGAAAATGTCTGCCTTTCAAATGTTAGTCATAACCCATGAATATCCATAGCCAGTTATGACTCTGTTACGGAACTTTGATATCCAAATCTAAAAGGAACTTGATTTAAAAACGGAAAAAAAAGAACTTTTTAATCTCGTGTTAATAATTGAGGAAGATTCTCCAACAAGTTTTGCATGTGCATCCTATTCAATTCATCTAACAACATATTGTTTTCTTCAACCGCAATAACCACTACCTTTTCAGGGATGGGATCTAACAAGTAATGACAACACTAGGTGGCGTGTAATTATCAGAGTTGAATCACTATATCTCTCAAAATTGTTGATGGGCAGATTACAACTCAAGGTTGAAGTCTTGTGGAACCTCTTGGTTCTACTGTGTATAAATATTCTTGCACTAACCTCATTCTACAACACAAGAAAGTTTTATAACACAGCACATAAATTGAATGGAAGCAATATCTCACAAAATGTTGAAACAGAAAACTTCAAAATTTATTCTAGAAATTAATTAGCATATCCACCATGGTGAATATGGTAGTACCCAAAAGAAACTTCAACTTGGAGTTTGAAATACAAACGAGGAATTCAAATATAAAGATTCTGCACTATGTACAAAGATGAAGGACATGAAAATGAAGAATTCTGCTAAAAATGACAGGTTAATGTCCATTGTTTTGAGAGTCAGTGATTTCTAAATTGCTGGATTCCAAGAATGTCAATTGGATCTTATATCAGGAATTAGGATAACCAACTTACATTATTGGATTCCAGCAGTCAACTAAACAATACCAAATTGCTTCACTAGTCTGGTAAAACCACCCATCCCTCAGAAATAAGAGCAGAATTTTTTTTGGTGGGGGATCACACTTCAGCTAAAATCTTTTGTTTAATTAAACAGTTCTATTAGAATTTGGAACTGCTGTGCTTCTCTATAAATTAGAAAGTTAATACAAATAAATTCCAATAAAATTCATAACTTGGCAGGTCCAGCATTGAGAATTTAAAAGATTGGAAGTCAAAGCCAATAAAAAGTTAAACAATTCCTTTATTTTCTTCACCAAATGAAACCCAATTCAAGATTTTCCCAATTCTCACACAAAATACGCTCGTGCAATCAAATAAAGCAAAAAAGTTTTTTGAAAAAATACATAAATAAAATCAAGGAAAAATGGAAGAACCCAGAAAAAAAAAATTGAAGCATAAATAAAAAAGAATCAACCTCTAAATATCTAGCTTCTTGCTCGAGTCTCTTGAGCTCTGCTTGTATCCTATGCTTTCCTCTAGTATCAGTAGCAGAAGCCAGAGAGTTGACACGTTGGGTTATCGGACCCGAAGAATCAGACCTATCTGATTGCATCTCTTAAAGGCACACAACAACACAATAATACAAAAAGCCCTAACCTTAGCCCCCCAAAATTCCCTTTTGACAAAAATGAAAGAAAGAAAAGTTGCATCACAAGAAAGATGCCATTAGGTAGGAAAATAAGGGTGACCCAGAAATCTGTATGGACCCATGTACAGGAAACTAACTATTGACTTCCATCAAAGCACAAACAAAAGGGATCTTGAAGAAAGATAGTACTGGCGAGGTGGGGGGATTTTATTCTTTGGCCTTTTGTGAAGCTTTTGAAAATCGAATGAATGCTGAATAGAGAAAGAAGTTTTATTCTTGTTGTGTTGTTTGAAAGCTGGAGCTCTTTTCTCATTTTCTGTGTCTTTTTTGTCTCTCTTTTGCGCCTACTGTGTCTCTGCTTTCTAAGCTTTTCCTCCACGCGATGTCTCTCGCTGGTCCACACTCACAGATACCCAGTGGCAAAGTTGAAATTCAATTATAATTTTACGGCTTTAAACGTAGAAAAATTCAATAAATCAAGTGCAATGTTTGAAATTAAAAATCATAAAATAAAATGCAACGAGGATTTCAATCTTTTCATTGTATGGTTTATTTATATAAATGAATTAAAAAATATCAAAATTTAATAACATAATCTCCCTTAACACAAAATAAATATTTTATTATTAAATTATTATAATTTCATATTAAAAAATATCAATATAATGATTAGCATAATAATTTCATATTAAAAAATATCAAAAAAAAAAAAAAGAAACGAATTGAATATTATTAAATTAATAATTTATTATTAATTAGTTAAGCTTTATCGCATCTTATGCAAATGCTGGTTAACACAATCTTTGTGTGAAATATAATTTACTAACTCCTTATTATGCTTCAATAAAAGATATTTTGAAAATATTTTAAGTTTTTCACATGCATTTAAATTTGATTATAAAATCATTTTCCCTAAAAAAAAAAAAAAAAAAAATTAATGGTAATGTTAGAGCGTGTAGTGCACACGACGGTTGGAGGCGTAGGGCTGGGAGGAGGGAGCCCCGGTGCTCGACACATGGAAGTCCACTTCAAAAACGGTGGCACATCGTTGTCGCGACTAGGCTGAGAGTCACGTACAGACGTTTTTATAGTTTTATTTTATTTTTATTGAATGAATTTAAATTTAAGATATATTTTAATATATGTTACATCTTATTAAAAATTTATATTTATTACTACTGGTTGTTATTAGGATTCTCCCAATTAAAACAACCTAAAATTTTTCCTAAGTTGGCTCCACATACCTGCCATTGGTTCCTAATACTGGTAACTAACTGCACTAGTAGACAAATAGAAAATTTATTTATTTATTTATTTTTAAGTGAAGTTAATCATTGTTCCCTCTATAAGAAATTGTTTTCTAAAAGGATTGAACTTAATTTTAAGTGAGCTAATCACTGCTTTGTCCATAACAAATTACTTTTGAAGAGAATTAAATATGAATGAAAATATATTTTTATCCTTAGATCACCACATGAGATTAAAAATTATTTTCTTGATCTTTTAAAATATAAAATTTGTATGAATTACTATAAATTTAATTAAAAACTGTAAGTCCATGATATTTACAAATATAATCAAGTGAGGGATAATTATTTCAAATTTGAGGGCATCCTCTAATGCTTAAAATTTTTTTGTAATTCCATGAATTAGGTATTCAGTAAAACAGTAAGGGCCCAGCTTCAATTTAGGAGTTCCTTAGATGATTAGCGAGGCGTGTTACTGGACCGTTGGGCGCAAATTTGATGGACATATTAGCATGAGCCCATATAAATTAGTGTAATTGGGGATTTGGGACAATTATTTGAGATTATTAATTAAAAGAAAAAAGAAACTCCCTTTCAAAATCCAAATAAAATAAAATAGAAAATAATACGTGGCTAAGGAATTGGACCCATTTGAAGAAGCATACACGTGGTCAATGTACAGAGTGCCCAGTTGTTGGGGGATTTACACGTGTTATCGATATGCTTTTTTATCCTATGCACGTGTCCTAAAGCCATACTGATAATTGCTGTCAAGGCAAAAATGACAATCGCCGTGTCTAAAGGCTAAAGCCATACTGATATGGTCCAGGCAAAAATACCCACTAGAGTTCCCGGGACTACTACAATTTGTGAATACTACTGGACATGAGGTGGCTGACCCTCCTCCACTGAGCCCAGGGCCTAACCCAGGACCGGATTTTCCTCGTCCGCCGATGCCGTCGCCTCCAGCTCCTGACATTCCAATACCAAAACCAGGGAAGCTGCCTCCACCAATTCAGCCTCTTCCAAGGCCAGATATTGATCCCCCTACACTGCCAGAAATAGTGCCACCACCATCTATACCGCCGGAAATTACCCCACCTACTGGTCCCTTCGGCTCATTTTTCTTTCTCTAGCTATTTAATTAGTCTGTATATATATATATATATATTTTGGCCTATTAAACATTATCTTAAGCATAATATGAGCGATTTTGGAGTTAAATTTACCTGATTGGCGGGTGAGAAGCCGACCAGTGATGAATGAAGTTGTTAATTATTGGGATGTATTTAGCCTATGTTTGGTAGGCGGCCTGCAACGTAAAATCAAATGTATTAATATTATATTAAAAATATATTTGAGAAATATATTTGATTATATTAAATTATATTAATTATAACTTATTAAATACACCATAAATGTAGTGTGTTTTTGGAGACCTAATACATAACTAATATTTGGGGCTGGTAAAATGTGGCCTAAAATATTTCATATGGTTACTTGGTGAATTAAAATTTCAATTTCTTGCATTATGTGCAATTCAATTACTTACATTATAACATATCAGATATCAGTTGTTAATGTTAAAGAAAGGAAAATGCAATTGGGTATTCACATTATATTGAAATGTATCGTTGCCGAGGAAAAATTATATATATAATGTTTTAGCACATTAATAATTAATTACAAAGAGCTTTTAGTTGTTTCCCCAATTAAGAGATTTTGAATTCTCTGTCAGAAATTAAATTTATTAAAAAGACAATACTCAAGTTAATGATAATTAAGTTCAGGGATTTCCGAGAAAATTAGAGGATGAAATAATGACGAATTTAAGTAGATCAGGAATTTTTTTTAGCTCTACAGGTATTTAATCATTCAATTATGAAAAGTATTGCCACTGAAATTACAAGCATCCAATCACTGTCATTGGAGTGGATTCTATAATTTATGAAACATTATATTTGCTAATTTCTAATTTAATGAGATTTTAGACACTGCTTATATATTAGACTTCACTACAATAGAAGGAGGAAGGAGTACAAACAAAAACATAGAAATTGTAACGCAACTATCTAAAATAAAAACAAACAAAAAGAGAAGAGAAACAAGAAAAACTATACAGGCAACTAAAGGCAGAAGGAGCAGTACTGTACCGATCAGTTGAAAAAACATATATACGTGGTCAATTGAGGGAGTCACACACACATTAATGAAAATGAACATGCTTGTGCATGGCCTACAAGTGTCCCCCCCATTTACTTACAACTTACGAGTGATATAGCTGCTTTGACTCTAAATTATAGTGAAGTAGAAAACACCCATATACACAGCAGCAGCTAGCTCTGTTTCAGTATTTAGTAGTATTAATCCTCCCTCAGGTTTGCCAAATGACCCTGTTTTTTGCTAAAAATGTCCACTTCTGTCTCTTCAATCTCAGTTAATCTGATGAAGAAAACAATCCCATTTTATATCCCAAACTCCATAACTAAAAAAGCACCAAAACCTCCATCTCTTTTACCTTCCTCTGCAATTCCAAATGAAAAGATCCTCAACAATTCTGTTAATGACAAATCAAATCTTTTATCCCTTGTAGCTCAGTTACTACTAGTCAATGATCAATCTAACCCACCTGAAATTCCAGGCACAAATCCTCCAGAATTCCCAAGAAAGCCAGATTATTCCCCACCTTCAATTCCACTTGAGGTCCCTGAATTTCCCAAAGCTCCGGAAATCGAGACTAGTCCACCTGAAGCGGTAGCACAACCTCCAAGCATTCCGGAGGTGCCCACTCCAGGACCAGACTACCCTGTTCCTCCTCCGCCGACTCCCCCACCGCCAGGTACACCTCGGCCTCAGCCACCTAATCGACTACCTCCGAGGTTGCCGCCTGATCCAGATATTATGCCACCTCCGACTCATCCACCACCGGATATTCAGCCGCCACCCGATCTCCCTCCGGAAATTAAGCCACCGCCTGGGCCATATGTGTCGTTTGTCATCTGAAGGTTGACTTAGTCAACGAGGCCACAGATAGTTTTCTTTTCTCAAGAGTTTCAGCTTGTTGCGTCCATTTGTGGAACTTTACTGGGCTTATTATGGATCTATCTTGTGGAACTTGTGGGTTCTGGTTATGGCCCATATAATGTTGTGCCAGAATTCTGAACTAAACGACGGCCTTCCTGGTGGAACGAAGAGACTAGAAGACGTGACGTGAACAGAATCGGGCAGACTGCGAGAAATGGGCCGAATGACCTGGCCACAGTCATCGTTATGAGTCTTATTATACACCGACAAGTCTATAGCAGAACGATAAAATCGTTTGTCGGTTTGCCAATTATATGAAGCGTTGTTGGACGATAAGTCGTTTCAAATTAATAGTATGACACGGCGAGTTTATGGATTATGAATTTTATTTTGTTTAAATTTAAATTTAAAACAGATCCAAATAATATAAATTTGGTTTAAATTTAAATCTAAAATTTTGAAATTCAGTTATTAGGAATTAAACGGCTGGATAAATAAAATATTTTTTAATAATACAATGAAGGAAAAAGCAAAAGCATATTGCTTTCGCCATAAAAATACATGAATCGTTGTGGTGTGTT
>CATKHJ010833625.1:0-10513 GCA_949750685.1 Vernicia montana
AATTTTCTTATGTAATTTTAATAAATTAATAATAAATTGTAATTACTATATAATTTTTCTCTGCAATTATGTATAAAAAATAAATCAAAATAATTATATTACATGAAATATAATAATATTTTAATATTTTATATAAAAATATATTTTTTTAATAAATTATACTTTAATATATAAGCACTAAGAAATCATTTTATATTAAATTAAATTTGTAATATTTTAATTAACTAATTTATTTTATTAACCTTGAATTTCACAAATATTAATTTTTCTATAAATAGCTTAAAAAATATTATACAAAAATAAAAATTAATACATATATGCATAGATATTATTTTTTATTTTTAACATCACTTGATAAAAATTTAAAATTATGGACAAAGGGTTTTATATATGTCATTTTAGAAAGATTAAGCGTCTAATATGATAAAAAAAAAATATTAAAGGCTTACTTGAGCGTCAGCCCAAATGAGAGGGTCCTATTTGTACCTTTGACCTTTAGAAAATTGATTTTGTTTTAATATAATTGTCATTCTATAAATCCAATGTAACATTACTTTTTTTTTTCCTTGAAATTTACCTTTATCATCAACTCTTCTCTCTTCCCAAATTAATGTTATTGGTAGAGTTTTGGTGAAAGACAAATTAAGAGTATATTAGTCTATTTAATTTAAAATTATTCCTAATTTATTATTTTATTATTCTAAGTGCATTCCTCTAAAACGACAGTTATTGAGAACCAGAGGAAATATAATTTAACGGTTGAGCTAATAAGTTTATCTCTTAACACTTAAATTAATCCATTTAATAAATATAAAAATATAAGCATATATAGTTAATTATTTAAACATTCAATGACTAATTTAAAAAGTTTCATCTTAAAATTTTTTCTATTAGTTGGTAACGGATTTGATTTTCCTATTTATATCTAAAATTTGTATTATAATACATTTAAAAATACATTATATTCATAATAGTCATTTAATATTTTAACAATAACAATGAATAAAATTTTACGACCAAACAGTTAACATTTAACAATTAATAACAACCGGTCACTAGATATCAATAGATATCAATTAATGATGGTATATGCATACTTCAAAATTTGAGGGGTCAAAATATAAATGTAAAAAATAATTCTAACTTGATAGGGAATAATAAAAATTTTGAAGTTTTTGAGTGTTATAATTATATAATAAAAATATTTATATGTAAATTATAATGAAATATACATGTAATAAATAAAATTTAAAAAAAAAATTAAGAGGCTAAATGTATATATTATTAAAAATATGTATAAAATATCTAGTTAAAAAGTAAAATTTTAAAAATTTTAGGAAGCCAATATATATATATACATAAAATATATAGGGGTAAAAATTAAATAAAATATATAGGGGTAAAAATTAAATTTAAGGAGGTTGGGAGCCATGGCCCCCTCTAGTCACCATGTGGTTCCGCCCCTGTTATCAACTACGACTCATCACGAATAAAACAACTTATGCTAGAATTGTTGGATTGAAAAATTTAGTAGTTCAATTCTTTGAGTTTGAAATAATAAAATTTATCAATGAACCTATGTTTCAGCAATAGCAATGGAGTCATTTTTAAAAGTTGAGATATTTCGAATTCGAATTTTCAATTAAAGTCAAATTTACAAATAAATTATTTAAATGGTATAACACTCTTTAAATATTGCATATAAAGTAATACAAATAAAAATAGTTAGTACTATCATAATTTTCAATTTGAACAATGTTCCAAACATATATATGGAGAGTCCAAGTATATAGGATCCCTCCTTCATAGGATTTTTTTTTTTAAGTTGGATTAATTTCACTAACATCCAATTCAAAGAAAGAAAATGTTGATTTTAACTAATGTATTTTATAAGTGTTGAAAAATAAAATTTAAACTGATGTCTTAGTCTAATGGTGAGGTGAAATTACTTTAGAATTGGACGTTAAGATTTGATTCTCACCAATAAAATTAATGTTGAAAAAAATATATCATTAATCATATTCAAATTTTGATGTTGACTCCACTCTTGAATTTATCATATTACTAGTTGGGGGTGAGATTTTGATTCTACACACAATCATTTGAATTCCATATATATGTTCTTACATTAGCGGACAAAAAGCAAGATACATTGCATTTCGTGGTAGGTACAGGGCGGAATTAGACTTAAAAATTTAGGGGCTAAAAATAATTATGAATAAAAAAAATTTCAAATTTATAAAGTTAATGTAAAAAATATTAAAATTTTAGTACTATTATTATATTATAAAATATTTATTTATACATACATATAATATTACATTGATAACAAATAAAATCTTAGAAATTTAGGGCAATTTATATATATTTGAAGGAAAAATTTATGAAATATATATGTAATAAATAAAATTTCACGAATTTGGAGGGCTAAATGTATATAATTTAAAAAAAATAAAATTTAGGAAGAGCCAAATGTATATATTTTAAAATTTTAAGAGGGCAATATAAGATATTTTTAAAAATATACAAGTATAAAAATTAATTTTGGGAAGTTTGGGAGGCCCATGCACCCCCAAGCTTCCAATTGGGACCGCCCCTGGGTAGGTGTGTGATGGTGTACTAACTACTAATAAAGGGCAATGGCACATCAAGTATGCTTTGCTAGAAACAATGATTTCTGAGTATAGCCAACCTTATGGACTTACTACCATGTGGTCCTTTTACAGTCACGTTTTCAAACCCAAATTCGGTTTTAGTTTGTACACTTTATTTATCTTTTGATGATGCAATTTCGAACAAGACAGTAAGTCAATAATTGAATATATGTTCCGTAATATAAAAAATTAAAAATTAAAGTCGTAATTAAATATATGATGCCCTACGCTAGCTTTTTCTCTCTTAGAGTTTTCTCTCTCTCTCTTAGAGTTTCTGATAAAGAAGCTAGGCTTCCTCTTGGGCTACCTCCGATGACTTTGGTCACTGGTGGGTATGCCTTTTTCTTTATTTTTTTTTAGTTTTCTTCTTGTAAATTTCAGGTTTTTCCTTCAAATAATGCCGTTGGTTATATTTTTGTAGGCTTATTTGAATCTACCTTCCAGTGGGTTTTCTTTTTGGATTTGTGTTTTGGTGCTCAGTGGCTGTGGTGCTATCCCTTCCTACGGCGTCGTCCGGCTCATCCATCGCCGATTTCATTGTCCAGTGAGGGCTCTATGTTATCATCGATGGGTGGGGGAAAGGTTGATTAGCATAGGTCTGGATGTTTCAGTTTGGGCGCTTCGGGTGTTCTTTTCTTTGGGTTTGCTGACTTCCATGGCTAATGATGGTTGGCTGGCTCTCCTTCGGTTATGGCCGATCTGTGGAACAAGAGAGCGGCTTCCTCATAGATCCACTGTCTTTGGCTTTTTGTTGCAGTGGTGGGAGAAGATTCATGTTGTTCGGTTCATTTTCTTTCTGGTAACCTCAAATGTCATACCTTTGGTGGTCGTTAGTCAGTCGCCGGTGCTGGTGAGGTGCGCGGTGATGGTGGCCGACGCTTCTGGATGGTGTTCCAGTTCCAAGGGTAATTGTGGCATAGGAAGTTTCTTCCAGGCCTTAGGTCTGGTTGTTTTCTGGGCTTTAACCCTATGGCTAGCAAACCCTATTATGGGTAGTTTATTGTTTTTTCCTTTCTGGGTGCTACTTGTTGTATTGAATTTCTATGTACTGATATTGGGTCTTTTCCCTGTTTAATGCTAGTTTTCTTTCTTTGGGCAAAAAAAAAAAGTAATAAATAAATAAATAATGATTTATTTTCTTATGAAAATAAAAATTGAATATTTGTTTTAAAATATTTTTTTCCTCTATTATTTTCTTCTCTTATTTACGTTTAACTCCTTATTTCCTTTAACCCTACGTTTGTATGGTGGAAAATAAAAGGGAAAGAAAATATAAAAGAAAATAAAAGTAAAATTGTGATTTTTCCTGTCTGGAAATGGAAAGGAAAATAAGAGGAGAAAAAAAATAACTATTATTTTTCTCTCAATATTTTCTCTCCAATTTAAAGAGAAAATAATGAAAGAAACAAAGTAGGAAGCTTCCTCTACCTCTATCCAAACAAAAAAAGAAAAATAAATTATATTTTTAATTTTAATCCAAACAAGGGATAAAATAGTGCCTTTTTTTAAAAGCAAAAAGTCATAGTTTGGATCCAAATGTAAGCACATTGATCACCAAGAACTAAATTAAGCTAAATGGATTAAGAGGGAAATTGTCTGTCTTATTATAAACTCATAAAGAATAATATTAATACAAAAGTAGCTCATATTGGACATACATTTGCAATTAATTTTTTATATTCTCACACATATTTTTTTAATTAATCTTAATTAATTATCACGACCAAAACCCATATATATGGACTACTGGCCTAACAACTGAAATATGAATGAATTATACAATTTTCTATGAGCAAGGAAGATAATCTTCCTGCAAGTGAAGATTAGGCAAAAGAAGGATTCATTTGCACAACTTCTTGAATCTGCTGTTGCTGTTGGATATTGCAGTTCATGAGTGAGCATGATCGAATAATGGTGCCATCTCCAGATAAGGGAATGACAGGGAGAACATCACAGTTGCAAATTTCAATCATGAAGCCATCTGGGTCATGGAAGAACAATTGTTCAACGTAGATTCCACCCTCCTCTACCCTTCCTTTAACATACTCTATCTCCATCTCTTCCAATTTTTTCTCTACTGCTGCCATGCTCTCACACTGCATTATCCCAACAAAATCACTTTGTTAAAACAAGAATTAACTTCTATTTAATCAAATAATTTCATTGATTAATTTTCAAAATTAAATAAAAGTCCTATTTTGAAATATATATGAAGTTAATGAACTCATCATATGTATGCATAAGATACAAAATCAAATCCCATTATTGTCCGTTTCATAAAATTTAATTAATATCTCATAAAAAAAATTCATTTTAATATATATCTCAATTTGAGTAAAAATTAAAATTCAAGTTATATTTTCCTCTTATATAAATCAAAAGAGTTTTGGCTCAATATTTATTAGAATTATTTTCAAAAATTGTTTGGTATATTGGGATTTTAAATATTGAGCTACATAATAGGTGTAGCTAATTTTTTCCCAAAAAAATCCTCTAATCTAGTTTCAAAAAGAAAAAATAAACTTTTCGAGCTGCTAACCAAAAATTCGAACTGGAGACTTATTGATATAAATCAAAATTTGTACCACTGGGCTTGGGGTACATTCTTAGCATTATTTTCAAAATTATAAGATTGTGAATTCAAATGTTTAAATGAAGTCGGAGTTTAATTAATTAATTAATTTTTTTTATTCTAATTGTACAAAGATTTAATGATCTGTTAAAGCAGAGGAGAAAGGAAGAGACTTGGAAAGAGATGTGGTTGTCTTTTGGATTAATCTGGCAAATCTTGGGCATATTTTCAGGATCTTCAGATTGTAGTAGATGGATGCCAATGCCAAAACCGAACAACCTGCACATAAATTAACAAAATTAATTAACCAAATTGAACCAAAATTCATAACTTGCTAAATATATATCAGGTAAATTTCCAAGAATCTTGAATTAAAATTAAACATACCATGCACCATCAAAGTCAAAAGAGTCAGGCCTCCTGACAGGAAAGAATCCAAGAACATTTTGATAGAAATCGATAGATTTCTCAAGTGATCTACAAACAATTGAAATATGATTCAATGACTTCAGCTGCAGAGGATTATTCATTTTTTTCTTACAATCGAAATCAAATAGTGTGTGTACGTACAGTTAATAAAGAAAAAAAAAATCTCAAGAAAAAATGGAATTTAAAGAGAAGAAAATGGATTGAAAATATATGCAAAAACGGATTGGAATATAATAGAGGATATGTTGAAGAGATTTTCACGCCTCTTCTTTACACCTATATATAGAAAAAAAAAAAAGAGTTGATGTTAGGAGAGAGATAGGTCCTATTCGTATAAATTATATAATTTTTAAATATACAAATCCAACGTAATAAACATATAAATTATACCTTCTTATTTTAGGTAAGTCTTCCTAGTAAAATATATTAACTTTTTTTTTTTAATAAATACCATAAGGACACTGGTTAAAAGCATTTATTTTTAACAAAATATGATTATAAAACAATTATTTTTTATAAATAAATATAATTAAATTAATATAAAAATGAGTTGAATGAGAAAAAAAAAATTTGAGATTTTGATAGAGTTTATTTCGTTATAATCACTGTCATGTCAAATGATAGGTCAAAATATCAAAATATTTATTTTTTTTTATTATTTTTAAATTTATTTATTTAATTTTATCTGAAATTTTAATTTTTAATTAGTTCTCTTAAAGCACTCATTAAAAAAATGAAAAATTAATTTAAAATTATTTCATAATGTATCTGGGGTCGGTGTTTTATTTATTTTATTATTATTATTATTAATTTTATTACCGTGTAAGGTTTTAGATAGTGATAGGGATATTACACGTAGAATCCACGTTTATGGCTGAGAGTAAGGTTGGCATGAATTAATTAAGGTTTCTTGACAAATAGGTGCTGACGAGGCTCCTTTCTGGACCTTTTGGATGACTACTATTATATTTTCTGTTTGTTTAGGGCATTCCAACAACACTTTTCTCTCTCTATTTTAATATAAACAATTTAATTCTCTATTTTAACTTATTTTAAAAATTATGTATACTCCAACAATACTTTCTATATCACTCTCTATATAATTTTTTATTAATAAAATTATTTAAAAAAAATAATGAGAAGAGAGAATAAAAAATAAGTGAATAAAACGATAAAAGAGAAATTAATAAAAAATTAATTATGAGTCACTTTCTCATTCCTTAAATTTGAGGAGAGAGAAAGTGACTCCTTAAAAATTTTAAAAAAAGAATTTAGTTTATGATATTATTAAAGGGGTTTAAATAAGTTTAACTTCCTATTTTAAAAAATGAGCGAGAATAAGGAAGCTATTGGGATACTCTTGCAGCAGTAATGTTCTACTTTTCAATTCAATTCTCTACTTGGCGCCGCAGTCTACAGAAAACCCATCAGTTTTATATGATAAAAAATTGTAATACTCCCTCTAAATATCGAAAGAATTTCAATCTCGGCATTATGAGAAATTAAATTTGAATTTATTATTTAAAAAAAATTATATATATATATTTATTATTTTTTGAAATAGTATTTATTATTATATTATGTAGTGATGTATTAATTTTTTTTAAATAGTATTTATTATTATTAAAATTCTTTAGAGAAGTGAAAAACAATAATCTAAACATGCATTATATATATAATCATTAAATCTTACATTTGTTAGTTATATTATTTTTATTATTAAGTTAATATTTTTTTTATCCAAAAATGAATTTGTTGTGTAAGTTATTTTGCCTTTTACTAGGTAGTTGAAATTGGTCTAAAAAAAGGTATACTATAATTCAAAAAATGGTGTAACAGAAACTTAATAATTGATTGAAGGAATTAAATTGTTTCATAATAAAAATTAGGAAAAATACACAAAATTACAATGTAATTTAATATTTTTCTTAAAAAGAGTCTATATTTTTTCTTTTTTGACAGTTAGATATTTTATGATTTATTTTATTAGAACTTAAGTATTAAATTCATTAGTACTGATAATATTTAGTCATTTGGCATACAATATAAATTTAAAAATATTTACCTTTGGTGTAGAATTTCACCAAGTATTGTAGAATCCACTTTTGAATTAAAAATTAATTTTAATTAATTATAAAATTTTTAAAAAAGGAAAATAAAATTTTAAAAAATTCTTAAATTTCAAATTTCACTCGTACAAATTTTTTTACACATTTTAGGAAATCAAACAAATTTATAAATCTCATAAAATCTCCAATTTAAAAATTATGCTTCACAATTACTCATGAATATTTTAATTTTGATCTCATGAACTATAATAGTGGCATATGACAATTAAATTAAAGATTTTATGGATTTGTTTGATTTTCTAAAATGTATAAAAAAAAATTATATGAGTAAATTTGAGAATTAGGAATTTTTTAAAATTTTATTTTTCTTTTTTCTCTTAAAAACGTTTTTAATTTTTTATAATTAATTAAACTTAATTTTTAATTTAAAAGTGAGCTGGTAGAATTTTATGCTATATAAAAACTATTTTCTTAATATATATTATATGTTAAATGATGAAATGTTAACGTTATTAATGAATTTGATATTTAAGTACATATCCCTTTTTAAAAAAAAACAAAATACAGATCCCTTAAAAAAAAAAAAAAAAAAAAACACATGATAGTTTTTTTTTTTTTTTTTTGGGTCCACAAATTTGCTCTTGCGTACTAGACAAAAATCAAATTTCCAGCCTAGGTTCCATAATTGAAAGGGATTTATAAGGTTTGTCTTTTTTTCTTTTTTTGGTTTGTCTTATTAGTAACGAGTACCAATATATAATATCGATTTTTGTGACAGCCATAATATTAAATTCCAGGATCTCAATATATTTTTTTTTTTTGTTTATTCATTATTTGGCGCCACATGAAGTTTTATTTATTTTTTTATTTTTTTTTTCAAAGATTCGGTATTTAAAATTATTATGGGCTCTGACTAATCCGGATTTAAACCGAGTAGAACTATAAAAGAGGCAAAATTCTCCCTAAAAAATTTTGAAGCAGCCACATACTCTAAACTTGAATTTGAAACTTTTGATTAAATTATAATAATTTCTCACTAATTGATATACTTCTTTTGAGTTGAAGCAAATTATTATTATTATTATCTTGAGTGGCATGTATGTATGGAGTATATTAATTCACGGATCAAATTGTCAATGTATCCACCTGGCTCCTAATAATAGGTAAATTATATTATGGACTTAAGTTCATTTAACATTGTGGATCAAGGAGGACCAATTATAATTAAGGAGAAAAAAAGGGAGACCAACTATATTTAAAAAGAAAAAATGAGAAGGAACCACTAAATTATCAATTAAAAAATCATTTTTTTTGCTGTATAATAATTATATGGGTAATAATAAAAATAAATACTATTCTTTTTTTTTTTGAAAAAAAATACGATTCTTTTTTTTATGAATTTCTAATTTTCGTAATTATAATTTCAACAAATTTCTATTAAATACGGATTGATAAATTTATATGACAAAATTGGAAGTAATTTAACCTCAAAATTTAAATTACAGAAATTTAAAATTATTTTTTAAAATTTTAATTTAATTTGATGATTTAATATTTTTAAAAATATTTAAAGCACTTATTTCAAAAAAATATATTTAAAGCATTATATGTGATATTAATAATCTATTAATTTTCAAATTAAATGTGATATTTTTTGTTGAACAAAAAACTATCAGTGTGCTTTTTCGCTCTGAAAAAATAATCAAATGCAAATATTATTATAAGAGTTGTAAGTTCATTATATAAACCTGCAGGTTCATTATATATAACTTACAGGTTCATTTGAGAATAGTTAAAGGTTCTTTAAAATATAATGACATGTTCATTTTTTTTTATTTTTTTTTTTGCATAAGGTGCATGTTCATTTATGAGAAGTTACAACTTCATTTAGTAATGATAATAAGTTTATTAAAAAACAATTCTTACAGTTCACAAATGATAAACTTACACCATATATTTGATGATAAGAATAACATGTTCATTATATATAATCTGCAGATTTATTATATATAACCTACAGGTTCATTTGAGAATAGTTAAAAGTTTATTGGAATACAATGACAGGTTCATTTTTTTTGCATAAAGTGCAGGTTCATTTTTGAGAAATTACAATTTTATTTAGCAATGGTAACATGTTTATTGAAAAACAATTCCTACAGTTCACAAATGATGAATCTACACCTTATATTTGATGAACTTATAAGCAATACTTAATGATCATGTTGCTTATAAATAATGAACTTACAGTTTTTGTTTAATGAAACTATCACAATGAATTTAATAGTTACAAATATGAATAATATAAATAATTTATCATGCATATAATTGTGTCAAATATATAGTCACTAAGTTTTTAATTTTAATTTATGATTATTTAAATTAAAATAGGTTAATAATACTTCAACATCATATAATGACAAAATCTATTTTAATTTATATTAAAAATATAATATATATAAAGAAAATGTTGAGTTATTGAAAATGTTGCTCCACATGCAAATGTAATGTAAAATTAGTATCTTGTAAATAGTGACAATTACACTGTTATTAGCGTCAAGTTGATTAAATATAAAATTTAGGTTTATTACTTTTTTCACATAATAAAATTAAAAGATTAAACGAATTATTATATCAAATAAAATTATGATAAATTAATAAACCAATTAATAAAAATATAAATGATTAACACTAAATATAAATATATTTTTTAAAAGAATAAAATAAAATAAAAGAATATAAATATAAATGAAATACAAAAAGAAAAATTTTTTGAGCAAATAAAATTGTAA
>CATKHJ010833685.1:0-13939 GCA_949750685.1 Vernicia montana
AAATCGAGCCGGAGCCAAAAGGATGTTAAGGAAAGGTTGTCAGGCATTTTTGGCTCAGGTAGTGGATACTACTAAGTCAGAAAGTGCGCCTGCGCGGCTCCGCCGGCTTCCCTGGCGGAAGCCGCACGGGGGCCGAGTGGCTCCGCGCAGAGCCGCGCGGGAGCCGCACGCCTCTGCGCGGCTCCTCGAGCCTTTTGGCTCCGGCTCGATTTTTGGGTCAGTTTTTGAAAGTTTTGGGTCAGTTTCTGGAGTATTCTGAGGTCTGAAAAATTATCGGTCAGTGTCGTTGGATCCGAAATTAATTATTGGACATTTTGGCAGTCAGTTTAGGAGAAAATTTGATCATTTTCGAAAAGGTGTTGTCTGGTACAGAAAGTCTGGTCGGGGTCAAAAAAGTGAAATCGGTCTACGTTGGAGAGAAATAAATCGTTTACCTTTCGGGGGCGTTGCCCCCTTGACCCCTGCCCGCTAACCGACTAGCGGGACCGCCGTACCGGCTCTGCGTAACGCATGAAATTTAGCAGGTGTCAAGCTGCGGCAGCTTAAGGGTGCAAAATTGAGGGTTCACAGTATGCGATTTCTTTCCTTTTTCCAACTATCCTTATATTCTTGTCTAAAAATCTTTCTTCTAACCCATTCTTTGGTAGATCTGGCTTCTAGAAAAGCTAGGAAGGGTGGCTCCACCCCTTGACCATATGGTCCTTCGTTATGAGCCTATGCACTTCACTCGGCGAGCTATTTCCCACTCTAATGATTCTTTCGACGACTGGATGGAGTACTTGAGAACAGTGCCTAATGGTTCTATGAGATGGACTTGCCTTTAGTGGAACATCTATAGTGTGACTTTATACACTTATACTAGAAATGTACAACTATGTGGGTTTACTGAGGCCACCTCTATTCACCACAAAAGCTATATAGATAGTATGGATGTCAACAGAACATCCCAGAGGTTACAGATTTTGAGCCTGGGCATCTTACTAGACCGTTCATGGATTAATTAGAGCAGCGCTGGCCTCGCTGAACCATCTTATGGAATACTACCTTAGTTGAAGATTCCACCACCACTGATGAGTACAAAGGGTGGGTTACACTGCATGAACAAGAGAAGGATCCTATCCATCGAGCTGAGCTGATTCGACAACATTTTACATAGAGATAAATGAAACATGAAGATGATGGTCGTGGAAAAAGGCCTCGAATTTGATTTTATTTATTAATGCAAGCTGTCATTTTACATTAATTGTTTTCAATTTTTCATAATGTTGCAAACAATAGACATAGATAAATAAATGCAAATTTACTTTATCAAGACATGAAATTTTCATTTATTCAATAAAAGCACATCTTATTGCTTGAGTTACATTTGGATTTCTATCTCTCCTTCTGCCTAAACTGTCCAAAAAAAGATTTTTCGCTTAACCTCTCTTTTTCATTTTACTTTTGCCTCTAAATTTTGCCTAGCATTGCCTCTCATCCCAATGAGGTTTTCAATTCTAGCAAGACTTTCACTTTTATTTACTTTTACCTTGCTCAAGCATAAAATCTCTTGAGACGATCCAAATTAACCAATTTTGTAAATTCGTTGCCCTCCATATTAGATAGAATAATCGCTCTTTTGGAAAATATTTTCTTGACTAAGTAAGGACCTTCCTAATTAGGCCTAAACTTTCCACGTGGATCCATCAGGGAGATTTTAGCATGTTTCAAGACGAGGTCACCTTTTTTGACCAGGTTGGGGTGAACCTTTTTCTTGAAATGTCTGGCTAACCTTCTCTTGTAAAGTTGGTCCTGGAATAGAGCATGCATTCTTTTACCATCCAATAAAGTGAGTTTTAAGTAGCAATTCTTCATCCATTGGCTTTCTAGAATTCCTAATTCCAAAGCTACCCTAAATGACTGAACTTCAACTTCTATTGGCATTACTGTCCCCATTCCATAAACCAAGGAATACATAGTTGCACTAGTAGCTGATTTGACCATAGTTATGTACCCTTAAAGAGCAAATGGCAACTTATTTGTCCAAGAGCTCATAGACTGAATCATCTTTCTCAAGATAGACTTAATGCTCCGCTACTGGCCCGTTGGCCTGAGGTCGATAAGGCGAAGACTTATGATGTTTGATCCCTGCTGTCTGTAATAGAGCTCTCACTTTCCCTTGGACTGAACCATATTATCCGACACAATATGATGCGAAGTTTCATACCTGGATATCAAATTCTTCTGAATGAACAATGCCATCTGTTTGGCTGTTACCGCTCTATAAGACTCAACTTCTACCCATCTTGAGAAGTAATCGACTGTAACCACGATGTATTCATGACTGTTCGAAGTTGGTGGTGATATTTTCTCGAGAATATCAATACCCGAAGCTAAAAAAGGCCATGGCGATGTTAAGCTTTGTAAATCTTTTGGCGGAAGATGGCTTAAGTCAGCGTGAATCTGGCATTCATAGTACTTTTTCACCTTTTTAGCACAATCTCGTTCCATAGTCATCCAAAAGTAACCTTGTCTAAGGATTTTCTGAGCTAAAATCCTCCCGTGCATGTGTGTACCGCAAGCTCTAGCATAGTTCTCTTCCATAATGGTCTTAGCTTCTTCCTCCATTACACATCTCAGTAGGATCCCATCAGGCATTCTTTTGTATAACTATCCTCTTAGCTAAAGGAATTTGCTCTCCTTCTAGTGACTGCAGAACTACACCTACTCTAGCTCCACTTTTGTTAGCTGCACCATCAAAATAGAGTGTCTAGGTCTGTTTCTCAATCAAAGCCAAGTGCTCATTAAGGAACTTTAAATCCCAGGGTTCATCGTCTTCGATTCATTGTTGTGCTAAGAAATCTACCACTACGCTACCTTTTATTGTCTTTTTGGTGACATATTCGATGTCAAACTCGGACAACAAAACCAACCATCAGGATAACTTTCTAATTAAGGCGGGAACGCTGTATAGGTACCTTATTGGATCGATCCATGATACCATAATCACCTTGAAGGACTGAAAGTAATTTCGCAACTTCTTTGTAGTCCAAACTACTACTAGACAAGCCTTTTCAATCGTGTTATACTTCTCTTCATATGCCAATAATTTTTTACTCAAATAGTATATGGCAAACTTGTCTCCCACATGATCTACCTAAGTGAGCATTCTTCCATGGCTATTTCTTCTATTGACAAATACAAGATCAAAAGGATACTTGGTTGAGGGGGTTTGAGAATTGGAGGGTTTGTCAGATACTCTTTTTTTCTGTCGAAGACCAATTGAAACTGATCATTCTATCTTATTGGTTGGTTCTTCCTCAGAAGCTTAAAAATGGATTCACAAACTGTGGATAACTTGGCTATAAACCTGCTGATGTATTGGATTTGTCCTAGGAAACCTCTTACTTCTTTTTCTATCTTCAATGGAGGAATTTCTTCAATAACATTGATTTTTTCTTGCTCAATCTCAATTCCCTTCAGACCTACAATAAAACCTAGAACCTTACTAGAGTAAACTCTGAACATGCATTTCTTGGGATTCAACCTAAGCTTATATTGGATAATTCGATCTAAGAACTTCTCCAAGGCAGTAAGGTGCTCTTCCTCAGTTTTGGATATAACTATCATATCATCTATGTATACCTCCAATTCTTTGTGAATCATATCATGGAACAGAGTAGTCGCCATACGTTGATAGGTAGCTCCGGCATTTTTCAACCCAAAAGACATAACTCTATAGCAATAGGTACTTTATTGAGTAACAAAAGTTGTCTTGGCTTTATCCATTATGGCCATCAAAATCTGGTTGTATCCTACAAACCCATCACAGATCGAATACCAATTCCTCATTGCGGCATTTTCTACTAGGACATCAATGTGAGGCAACAGAAAGTCATCTTTCGAAGATGCTTTGTTCAGGTCCCTAAAATCCACACACATCTTGACTCTGCCATCCTTTTTCGGCATGAGAACTATGTTAACTAGCCATTTTGGGTAGTTTACAACTTCAAGGAAAGCCACGTCCACTTGCTTCTTTACCTCGTCTTTGATAGGATATGCCCATTCTGGTCTCAGGCACCGTAGCTTTTGTTTTACCGGCTTGGCATCTAGATATAGTGGAATGGTATGCTCCGATAACATTCTGTTATTCCGGGCATATATGCGTAACTCCAAACGAAAGCCTCCTATTTCCATCTGAGCAGGTCTATCATTCCCTCCCTAAATCCATTTGTAACATTAGGACCTAATTATAGCATCTTTGGATCCTCAGATGTGCTTAAATTAAATTCTTGTAAATTCAATGCATTGGTATCATAAATGCGCATAAATGAATCTAATCTATGAATGCTCCCATCGGGAAAAACATCAAACAAGTAAGCAAAATTAAACTTCATTTCATCATAAGAATAAAAAACAAAGTTCTCAACGACATCTGCGTCGTTCATTACATAAAAAAATAATAAAGTTCATAGCTTGCTTGTCTTTCTTTTTAGCTCTTGGATCCTCATTCTTGAACAACCCCTTGACACTCTTAACCAGGTCTTCCATGTCCATCTCAGTAGCAGCTTCTTCCACTTGGCTTGCCCCTAAGCTTTTAAAGTCCACAAGGTGCATCATATCCAAGAATATCTCAAACCTAGGTATCTTCTTACCATTAACCAACACGGGTTCAAGGAATCCATAATAAGGATGAGACTCCATCTCTTTGACGAACCTCCCATTCATGTCTAGTTGGCCCAAGGTATCCTTTAGAGGATTCTCAGCATCATAACCTAATCCAAACCTAGTAGTCTGACCTTTGAAGTCTATGCCCTCAGCTACACATTGATTGTCTTTACCCAGACCCATTCCAGGAAAGAAGTTCTGAGTTTGTAGGATTCTAGCCACCTTAAGATCCATCCAGTCCTCATAGATACCACATACTTGGAAATTAGTCATAGGAGGTCCCTCATCTGCATCTAGCTTCAACAGTTCCACTATTTCATCACTTGCAGCACAAATAGTCTTGATCCCATCCTCAAAGGGAAAATATTTTGATGGAGTGTAGAAGGCACCCCACCAAGTGGATGAAACCAAGGTTGACCTAATAGTAGTGCAAAAGTGAGAGGGATATCCAACACAGTAAATTCAACTACAGACTAAATGTCCCCTACTTTGATTATAGTTTTGAAGGTCCCATCAACTGTTCTCTTTAAGTTGTCATAGGCCCTAATCACATAATTAAAGGCCATAAAGTCTTTGGTGGTCATTCCCAGTTTCAGCAAAGCCCTCAAAGGACATACATTGACGGCAGTTCCATCATCTATCATAGCTCCAACTATCTTCATACCTTTAACTTCTACCTTGATAATTAAAGGTTTGGTATGGTCCTTCCCTTCGACAGGCAACTCTTCATCAGTAAAGCTTGTCACTGGAGTCTTAACTCCAACCAAACCAATTAAACCTTTCGGTGTGATGGTAGTAGTAATAGGCATATTAGCCAGGGCTTTAACCAATGTTTCACAATATTTCTTAGAGGTCATTAATAGCTCCCAAATACTTAGACTTGCAGGAGTCTTCTTTAACTACTTCAAAAGAGAGTTGCTCTCTTCAACCTCTTTATTTTTCTCACTCACCCTTTCGCTCTCTCTCCTTTTCTCAACCTCTTTCTCAATTGGAGGCTGATACGCTCTGCCACTCCTAGTCAGATTATTGATTTTCTCAATTTCTTATTCTTTTTCCTCGCTATCCTCCTTAAATTCCTCCCAGAAATTCAAGTGATGAACTTCCTTCTTATAATCCCAAATGTTGATCCTAGTTTTCTCTACTCTCAAACCCGTAGTGTTTAACCCACTCACTTTCTTTGTTTTCTCTCAACTTTTTCTCTTTAAGGCTCTCCTCTATTGGAGTGAAATAAGCAAGGACCTCTTTCTTAGTCATACCTATACTGATCAAATAGGTTTGAGGTGGGGGTGCATTTTGGTGATTTAAGAGCGGATTAACTCGGGTACTAGTTAGCACTGGATCAACAATCATCTTATTCTCAATGAGATCTTGAATTTTATGGTGAAGCCTGCCTCACTGATCGGTATCATGGCCTGCCACTTGATGGAAGCGACATAAAGCATTAGCATTGAAGTTTTGTGGCAGAGGACTAGGCAATGTCCTCAGATCTAGAAATGTTCTTCTTCATCAACCTGACTATGACTGTCGATAAAAGCTTATTAAATTGGGAGAACTTCCAGTGAGCCTTGACCATATTCACATCAATAGTTTTAACATTGCTACAGAAAGCATGATATCCTGACTATTGATTCCTTAGCTTATAGCCCTGTGTCTTGGATCTATCATAGTCCACATCTTCTAATTATAGACCCAAATCAAAGGCTTTCAGAGGAACCATAGATAACCTGTAGTACAAAGAAGGCGAGGATCCTTTCGCAATCAATCAGACCTGTTCCTTTTCAGAGGGCATGTTCGTCATCTTAGCAACCTTCTCTCTCCATCTCATGATATAATCTAAGAAAGTTTCGCCGGACTTTTGCCTAATGGAGTCCAAGTCCCTAAGGGTTACCACGAGCAAAGTATTATAGCCATACTGAGCTATAAAGCTTTCTAAAAGCAAGTTCCAATCCTATTGCTTATTCTTATCCATATTATAATACCACTTCACCGCAACTTCATCTAAAGAAGTCGAAAAGAGTTGCAAAATCTACTATTTAGTGGCACCAATCGTGCTCATTAACGTGGCATACCTCTTCAGTTGAATGTTAGGATCACCATTCCCTATAAACTTGGTCATTTTCGGGACCTTGAAGCAATTGGGCAGCTTATCAGCCCCATCTAAGGTTAAAGTGCTCAAAGTTTCAATCTTGTCAAAGCCCTTACCTTTCAACAGCTTTCCAATGCGGTTCATTTGCTCTTTCAGCTCATCCTTCTCTTTTGAAAGATCATTCTATTTATTATGAAGATATTCTTCCAGGTTAGGGAATATATCTTCAACATTCTGGTTTAAATTACCTCAATTATGCTCATTGGCTAGTTGTCCATCATCAGCCACAGCACCAGCACCAACTATATTGCATGGGTTGGTAGTGGGGGTAAACATTCGTTCAACACTTAATTCAATTAGTCTTTGATCATTTATCCTAGATTCGCATCCATGGACCTTCTAATAGCAACATCTAACTCGTCATCCATTCCGACAAAATTCTCAGTTTCAACTGGTAGTGAAGGGGTATAAGCCTGGTCTTCTTCTGTATCTGACTGAACTGTGGTGCTATACAGAGAATCTTCTATAGCTAAGGGATTTGGTCTCCAAACTATCAACTTTTGAACTATAGTTGGCTTTGCTCTAGAAGTAGTTTGACGTACTAGCATGCCTCCAAGTCATTTCCAAGAAGCACTGTCGTATCTCTTTCTCGAACCTATGGCTGCAGAAGATCAAGTTCAGTCCATGTGTTCATGATGTATGGGATGCATGATATGTTGTAATGCATGATGAATGAAATATCTAATGCAAAAAATTTGTTTATATCAGACATGGTTGTGACACTGTTTTATCTTTGAGCTGTTTAAAGTGAATCCATTTCCTTTCTTTTTAGGTTTTCGACTAAGCGAGCTTTTATTTTTCTTGATCTTTTATTCATTTTCTTTCTGGGGAACTAAAAGGGAATATATCAAAATAAGAAATCTTTTATTAATAAAACTAAGAAAGAGAGTTTCTTTCAATTATTACATTGAAAGGAAATGGTCACAAATTGAGACAGTAATCTATAATTTGCGGCCACATATCAAGCAGATATTTTCATCACGGAGCTCGTTCTTCTGACATGTGCATTCTTTATGAGTGACTTCATGTGTTTCTTCAGTTTTGGCAAATGCTTCAGTTAGTTTGCCTTGGGTTTCCCTTTCGATCCCTCGAGCGGGTAATTCCACGAAAACAAACTCAGGGTAGCTTCCATTATTGATAGTGAAAGAATTGTAACCTAAGAAGTCATATATGAGAATGGGCTTGTAGTTTTCCCAGTCCATCCAATCTATCCAATTAGAGTCCAAACCACAGCTTTTTCCTTCATACGGAGCTAACCAACCTTTAAGTATTTCTTCTATTTGGGCTCGGTCCACTGAGGCCCAAGAAGGATCTCTAAAGTTTTCAAGAACAATGGGCGTATCTTTTTCTGGTGAGAAGAAGATATTCTCCAAATTGAAGGTCACTCTCTTGCCCTTTCCTTTAATCTCATCTTAGGTTGAGGTATCACAAGGCTTCTTGTCATTTGGGGAGATACCATGTCTAATTCAAGATAAAATTTATTTCTTAGATGGCTTCAAAATAAAGGGTCAGCATGATGTCATGAATGACTAAACTTATATGATGCATGAATGAAATGATTTACACATAGTTAGCAAAACACATTCGCAAGTAGTAGAAAGTAAACCTCCCAACCTTATTTCTTCCACACACATTGGTCTTAGTCATCCTTTCCTAGGAATTTGGTTTTGGCCTAAAGGATCCAACAGGGGGACCACAAGCCCGCATCATATATAACTCTCAAATTTAAAGAAGGCAGAGTGCATGTCAAGCTATGGCCCAAGACTATTGGGCATTTCCACTTTTGACTCTAACAAGGATTCTTGAACTTGGGCTCATACATGCATAATATACATTTGGAAATCCTAACGACAAATATACTAAGGCATTACATGGGCTTTATTCTAAGGCTTAAGGCTTTCAGCAAACCAATCACTCATCTGCCAAGATCAGTCAAGATAGCACCCAGGAAGAATGGGAAGGTTCACATGTAATGAATGCTATCTAATAAAGGTAATCAAGTTATTCATCTATTGGTTGAATCGCATAACTGGATTTTACAATTGTCTCTTTGACTAATCCATATACGGATTCTAATAAAACATGGGTTTCCACTAATCATGGTAATGAAAAATGATCTGGAATGAATGAGATTGCACTATCTCAAGAGATCACAAGAGTCGTGACAGATCTCCGTAAGGTGGCTTGAAAAGCAACTGCAAATTCTTAGGGGCATCAATCCAAAATCCCTCAAGCATACGTAAATACATCTTGACAATGATAGAGTGAATAGGAGCAACCTAATATCATCTTTTATCCAAACCAACATCATTTGTTTCACTCTTTGGAATGATCAATGAATCTTGCTCTCAAAAGGAAATATTCAAGAATGGGTTTTGTATAGCCCACTTTACAAGAATCATCGAAAGTAGCATCAATAGTTGCCATTGGGGACTACATCGAACTTCCATTTGTACTTCACTTGGGGCCAATCCCTTATTCATTAATGGATGAAATAGAATTGGTGCAACAATTGAGATATAAATTCTTTTAGCTAGGGATAGGCAAGTGTCATGATCAGTTGCAAGAAGGTAGTCAGAGCTCCAACTTTTGATTCGAAGTTTGAAATACAGCAGGTTGCCTATAAATGTTCAAGAAAAGCTTGCCTGGCAAAAGTGTCATCCTAGTAGGTTTAAATGGAAACAAATCTTCTATCCTCTGCAATCAATTGGGAAATAACTTATTTTTTAAATAATGCATTGTAACTAAGAATTACGTAGACCTGACCCTCCTAAGAAAGGACAAGTAAAAGGACAATAAAAGTGGAGGTACGTAGGTAGCCCAATCTTGGTATAGTCCAAATATAAATTCTCTAGTATCAATGTTGCTCTCCTCTTCACTAAAAAAAAAAGCTCGCTAAGTTGAAAACCAGAAAGGGCGGCTTAGGCAGAAATTAGAGCAAGCTCGTTGAGTTGAAAACCCTAAAGGGAAGCTCGGGTTGAAATTAGAATTAATAATCAAAATGGTTCACTAAGTTGAAAATCTGAAATGGCGACTTAGCCAGAGGATGGAGCAAATTTGTTAACATAAAATGGCAACTCAAGCAGAAGTTAAAACTTTGTTTTGTTCAAATTGGATTTAATGTCTAGTTGATCATTTTGTCATGTCTCATTCAAAAATAAAATTCGAGTACTTTGTCTGTTTAGCTTTTGTCTAGGAAAAGCTAAACAATTCTTCCTCTCCCTAAAGTCGTATTTTCTGAGTCTTCAAATCATCAAGTTAAGTTGCCTACATCACTCGTTAATAGTCAAAACTCATCCTAGTAGCTCTTACCTTTCTAGTCTTTTTCAGCCATCATCCTTCATTTCATAGGAGTTCAATCTCATCCTTTTGTCTATATGTCCAACCTACTATGTTTGACTCATAAGGTGGAACCTTACCTTTCCTACCCATCCCATTAAGGTCAGTTGACAAAGTGCTATTGATCTTAAACTCTTGCAAGAATTCTTAAAAGCCAGAGCTCCTTGGCCAAAACTCCAAATCAGACATGCCTCCTAGAGCTCATCCTCTTAAGCTCCTTGGCAAATCATGTCATCCTTCCAAGCCCGAGCCTCCTTGGAAAATCATACTATCCTTCGAAATCTAAGCCTCCTTGGCAAATCATATCATCCCTTCAGATCCAAGCCTCCTTGGCAAATCATCTGATCCCTAAGGTCCAAGTCCCTTAAGGCCGACAAACCATCCCAAGGGAAAACCCTAACTCATGGGCCATACAAAGCAAGCCCATAAATCTCATGAGCCGATAATTATTGAACTAACTTTAGACAACCCAATTGGCCAAAGCTATATTCAAAGGGCAAACCAGCTGGTCAAATCACCTCCAAAAGCCATGTCCTGAGGCAGACTCTTAACAGATGGGTCACACAAAAGCCAACTAATAATTTATCACAAATTCGATAGCATAACAGCTGTAATCTTAACATTTACCCAAAATCACAACCTGCAATTTAAAGGCACTTCTGAATCCTACCTTATATCCTCACTACAAGCAATACATCATAATCCTCCCCAAACTCTTATCAATCAATCAATTCACATAAGTCGTTCAATACTCAAGCATCACTAAGCTTAGAAACTTCTTATATATATTTATGAACTCTCAATTTTGCACCCTTATGATGCTGCTGCAGCTTGACATTTGCTAAATTTCGTGCGCTACCCAGAGCCGATACGGCGGTACCACCTCTGACCGGTAATTTTTCAGACTTCAGAATACCCCAAAAACTGACCCAAAACCCCCCGAAAACCCTAAAAAACTAAACTGAAGAGCGAAAAGGGCCGAAACCTGAGACAGCTTGCGGACGTCCATGAACCATGCCTGCGCGCATCCGCAAGGCATTCTCGCGGATGCCGCGAGGGGCGTGCAGACATCTCGGGAACGCTGCCCGTCGGACACGCTTGACACGTGCCATACTGACGTGTGTCAGTACGGAGGCTGACATGTGAGCTCTGTGCTGACACGTCCGCCAGAAGGCCAAGTGGACGCCAGACGTTCTGGCGGGCGTCCGCGAGCACGTCTCGTGGCTGACTCCCTTTTTCTCGAAATTCCATTTTCGCCCCTCCTTTAACCCACTTTTTAAGCCCTTTTTGGTCTTTTTACCCCACATCCACCTCCAATAAATACCCCAATCCCTCACCATTTCAAGAGACCCCTTGAGCATTTGTTGATTGCTATCCACTTGCTCTTCTCTCTCTCTCTCTCTCTCTCTAATTAATTTTTTCACTCATTTTGAGTAATCACAATTAATTAATTAATTAAAAATTAATTTTAATTAATTAATTAATTATTTTAATTAAGTCTTCACTCAATTTGGTTAATTAATCACTTTAATTAATGAATCTTTTTAATTAATTAAAATTGGGTAATTAGGCAATCAAATTAATTTTTCAAAATCAACCTTGTTTTACGAAACGGAACTCCAATCCAGCAAAACCACTCTCCCACCACTCAAACCCAAAAAGAAGGTATAATCACTTACCCTCACTCAAACCCCAAATCAAACCAATCCAATCAAATATGAGCGATCCCTAAACTCCTCCACCTCATAGTGGAATGAACTACATGGGTTTTGATCCCCATTCAATGGGGTACGTAGGCAAGTTTAGAATCTAAATCCAAGTTTCAAATCCAAATCCCAATCAATCCCCCTCCCCTTTTATTTTTCATGTAAAACGTAAATTTATACTTCTCTTGTAAATTTTAATTAATGCAATTAATTGATTATTTTTAAAGTTAAGGAGCGATTTGTGATTCTCCTAGAATCTATAAGGACTAGAGAGAACACTCTCCCTAACTTGTGGATGCCTTTAAATATTTGCTCTTTATTTTTTCATATATCTCATAATTATGCCATGCTCATGCATTATAAATTGTCACCAATACTTGTTACCCATGAAATCAATTTTTAAGTCAAATTAAACCAAAGAGCCAAATCGAGATTATTTAAAACCAAAAAACCTAGTCCCTAAGCTCAACTTGGTTCAAGGACTAGTGACTTTTATCCTTGGGTAAATTAATCAAAGATTAATAAATTGGAGTCAAATTTGGGTTTTCCTTAATTTTTTCATTTAAATAAATTAGGGTGGTGACTCCCGAATCCTTTTTAAAAATCAAATCAAATTTATGAGGCGATAGCCGCTTCCAATCATGAGCTCCGAAACTCATACCTAACTTCCCTTAAAAATCGCTCGCCATTCCTTAAGGCAACATCATTTTTCCTGAGCGAGGGGAGGGGCGTTCGAGCGAGGCCTCACAACATTAGGTCACAAAGTATTAACATACTTAATACACATAACATAAATATATCAAGTAGTTATTTAAAACCATGGAGCTCTAGAATTAACATTAAATATACACATTAGCAAAATAGAGTTTTACTTTGAGTAAAACACTCAAGAGATGAAAAAGGACTTGAGGAATCACTTTGCACTATCCACTAGTCTCCTGAAAAATATATTTACAAAACTTGTGAGAAAACTCAGTGAGTAAATATTATACTACCATATTTATAAGGTTAAGATTCAAATAAAACTCACAAGAATGGTTCATAGCTTACAATGAACATATCATGGTACACAAAGAGCTTGGTACTAATAAACAAATATACAAGTAAATCTTTTGTTCAATCATTAATTTTAGCAGAAATTGAGTCTTGACTTGAACTTAGAGCAAAGGCTATATTGTGACGCATGCTCGATTTTGGGTCTTGCACGAGACTGATCAGGTCCCATGGCTAGGTCTTTATACTCTTCCTAGGCAAGAGTTTGGATATTATACCTTATATGTAAGTACAATGTGCACACTTACTGATGTTTTACCCCACATCATCCAGGGGATTTCTGTTCAATAAAAACTTCAATATCAAAATAGTCTTGTAATAAATATTGTAAATATGAGATAGTCTTATGATACAAATTCCAATACTCGTAAAATTATAAAGAACTTTAATAAACTCATAGATTTGTAAAAATATTTTAAAAACACAATAATAACAGGATAATTTTCACTCGCCTTAGCAAATGATCACTATAGCACTCTTTAATCTCCCTTACGTCAAACAAAAGGGATGGCAAGCATCATTCCCATCATCCCCCTATTGGTTTTATCTAGCTTCTACAAATCATTCATCATATATAAGTAACTCAATCAACTCTTAATCTTAGTTTAGAATTATCAATGAATTCACTTATTCACTTAATCTTAACTCAAAGTCAAAAGAAGAATTCATATAACCCTAAGTTCTCCTTTACATACCATATCATTAACAATTTCAAAGAGAGTTTAAGAAAACTTATTAACTACTAATCTTAACTTAGAATTAACAATCAATTCATATATTCACTTAATCTCAACTTAACTTAAGAAAAGAATTCAACTAACACTAGTCTTAACTTAGAATTAAGAAAGAACACTAAAACTTAACTTACCTTAACCACTTAAGTTGCTAAATGAAGATTACTACTTAAACACTTAACTTAATTCTATACTTGGATGAGAACTTGAGAGAATTTGGAGGAAGAAATTGTTGACCTAAGTTGTGTGCTACAACTTAGTCAATCTCTATTTTGATCTTGGCAATCAAGTTGAATTGATCTAACATTTCAATT
>CATKHJ010833739.1:0-14148 GCA_949750685.1 Vernicia montana
AATGATATATATATATATATATATATATATATATATATATATATATATATATATATATATATATATATATATATATATATATATATATATGGAGCTCTAAAATGACGTTGAACATATAAATGTACAAATCAAATTTGAGCCTTTACATTGAGTAAATAGTTCTCAAGAGATAAAGAAGGCTTGAGGAGACAACTTGTATACTCTACTGCTTCTTGTCTCAGGTTAAAATCTTTATTCCAACTTATACATGCAAGTACTGGTAAGTGAATAAAGAATATACTGTACTTGTAATTATAAATATCGTAATATCAATTAAAACATATCACAAGGATATATATATATATATATATATATATGTCGCATAAAAATTATAATGTAACTTAACATATACATATAACTTAGCTTATACTTTTAATCACAAAATAATCTACATAGGGATTTCATTGTCAAATGAACATGGTATACATATATAAGTTTTAGTAGGAAATGAAAAGTAATATATATAAATTATAATATCGGCTTTTCAAATTTAACAGAGATTGTAAATTGAGTTTGGGTAGAGGCTTCATATGTAAGCATACCAAAATAATGTTGGGTAGAGGCTTCGTGTGTAAATATGCCAAAATAGTGTTGGGCAGAAGTTTCTTGTGTAAGCATGCCGAAATAGTATTGGGGGGTAGAGGCTTCGTGTGTAAGCATGCAAAATTAGTGTTAGGCAGAGGCTTTGTGTGTAAGCATACCACCGAAGTAGATGCTTTTTGTATAAGCATACTCCCTCAATTATATAAAGAACATGTGTGCACACAGTCAGATATCTTACCACATCAAACGGAGATTTATGTCTTAGGAAAATAAATAGCATATAAGGAATATAGATTCTCATGAAAATAAATATCAAATATCAAATGATTATTATAGCATAATTTACATAGTAAATAATAATAGGAAATAACTTAGTTCGTCATTAAATTAATAAACTTATGAGATGAACATAGTTCTTAAATTAAATTATAGCATTTTGGCACATAGAAATCATAGCTTGGTAGCTTGAATATGAGTTAGGCTTTTAAGCCTTAGGAATCAAAATTATAAGTATAATAATATATTTTTCACTCACCTTGACTTAGCAAACTTGAACATTCATATATTCCTTAATCTTCCTCTCTAGGCACTATAATTTAACAATACACAAGAACATATGCTTAGTCACTTATTAACTTTTTGAATGAATTCATTTGTAATATAAGTACTTATGTAATACTTATAATCAATTTTTCCTCTCTTTTTGCTTACATTGGCATTTAAACCCTAGTTAGGCTTCATTCAAATTCTAAAACTACCATATGAATAATTAATTAAACTTTAACACTATATGTTCATACCAATTCAATTTTAACCTTAAACATATTCATAAATTATTTTCCTCTTCTCAACACTCTAATTACGACTTTAGTACCATTTACATCAAATTTTACCAAGTTAATTGCTTAAAGTTCAATTCCAGCCCCATTTATGAGCATGACAATATGAACCAGTCTCACTTTTCTAGTTGTATCTCAAAATGGTTAAATCCAAGTACAAAAAAATTTACAAGCTAAAAATTCACATATAAATGAACATCTTTCATGTTTTGCACCTTGCTTAATTCTGCCTCTAAGGGCATCAAATTACAAAGATAATCCGGGACTATATATAAATATCACATTCAGATCAATTCTGATTATTTCTCCATAACTTTTATTATGCCAATCTAATTAAAAATTTTCTTTCATACACATCTAGATAAGACATATTTCTACAAGTTTCATGTTTTTCACCTTGACTAATTCTTCTTTTTAGCCTATGAACTTAGATGTACAATTTTCTACATGTTATTCATTATTTGAAGCAAAATCACTCCAAACCATAATCCGTTCCATTCTTAACTCATCCATATCAATTAAAATCTTTTAGCAGGTTTATTATTATGTTTAAATTTCTGTTTTCCTTAGATTCCTATGGCCGAACCACTTCCTAAATCAAGAACCATTCAAACAACACCTTATTAGCTCATTTAACATCATATACCATCTAACACATGCACTTAGGTTTCAATTCTACCCATTCTCAATGTAAAAATGAATTTCCCTTTTATTTCTAATTCAAACAGAATTTTCAAGTAATTAATTCTCCCAAACCAAATTCACAAATTACCAAAACTGAATTTAGAAGTTGTTACCTAGGCTTTATCTTTCAATCAAGCCCTTCCTTTTGAATTATGGATGGTTGGTTGATGTTTCCCCAATCTGGCAGAATTTCTTTGGTGCCTTAGGGTTTTGAGGAAGAAATTTATGTTAGAAAAGATGGGAGAAGTGAAATGAAGGAGGAAGGAAGAAATTGTACACTTTTCATATGGAAAATTGGCTTAATCATCCTTAGGTGCTTAATTTGTCAACACCTCGTGCTTTTTCTAATTGCCTAGTCATCTCTAATTCCTTGGTTGGCCGACACCTTGTGCTTTCTCTAATCTTATCTTATCGACATGCTAGCTTTACCAATATGCTACCTTACCCGACATATTAGCTTACCCGACTTGTTCGCCTAAAAGTCAACCTTTTTGGCTTGAATTAAAAATGATAATCTTTTTCTTTAGTCAACAATTTTGGCCACCTCTTCTATTTCTTCTTTCTTTCCTTAGTTGTTATATCCATTTGGTTAATTATAGCTTATCTACCTCCCTTGGTAAATAAGTCTCATTACTTACTAACTTACTATTTACTGTTTTACTTTTACCCTACCTTCATTTGTTCTTTTCCCTTACTAATTCTCTTTACTTTCAACTTGCTAATTTCACTTTAGACTATATATTATTTCATTAAACCATTCAGGGTTTCTCAAAGCTTACCTTGTATAAATTTGAATCAACTTAACTAATAGAATAAACATCCCTACTCTTGTATTCCTTCATTATGTTTAGGCAACATAGATTTGGGATATTACAATATGCTTGGGCACTAGCGTCCCTTTTACAACCTCCACAGGATCTTTACATCCCTTATCTTTAAAGAGCATGCTATCGTGACTTTATTTACAACTTACATAAAATCTTTATGTCTTATGTCTTTGGAGGTTTGAGCATGCGCTTATGCCTCTTTTTATAACTTACATAAAATCTTTATGTTCTATGTCGTTAGAGGTTTGACCATGCTCTCGCGACTCTTTAGGGTTGAAGAGATAACAAGGTTTTTTATTGAAGTGGGTGAGCACTAGGTTCAACTCACCAGTTTATTATTTTTAAAGGTGAAATGTCATCACATGTCATTTCCTAAAGTTAAAGAAAAGTATCATTATAGGCTAACAATGAAAACATATTAAATGAGAAATTAAATAAAAAGCATATAGTTTCAAAAATAATTCTTCCCAAATTTGTCTCTCCTTTTCGTTTTCCAAAAGCTTTAGTATCTTCCTTATATGATCATCGAGCATCATTTAAGCGAAAGAACTTCTTAGCCTTTATTATCAATTCTTCAAAATTATGGGGTGGATCCATATTGAGAGAGTCAAATATTCTCCTAAACTTGCAATTTCTTATCATAGCATAAACAATCACTTATGTGCTCAAATGTTCAACCTTTTTAGCTGCGATGTGAAACCGTTGAACATATCGTAATGTTCTCCATCTTCTTGAAAAACCGCTTAAAGGTATGTGGATACCTTTTTATCAAGTATGCTTTTAATGAATTGAGCATAGAAAGTAAAAGCCAATTCTTTAAAATTGTGAATCGAGGATGGCTTCAATCTTTGGTACCATTCTTGAGCAATTCTTATCGAAGTTGTAGGGAACACAAGACACAATACAACATCTTTGTTAGTTTGCAAATTAATGATTGTTCTCAACTTTGCTAGGTGAGTATGTGGGTTTTTTTTATCCCATCATATGAACTCAACAGAGGGAATTTAAACTTTAGGAGAAGAGGCTTATTCAAAATTTAGATGGTAAAAGGTGATTTGTCTATTCTCCCAAAGTTAAGTTTTCCATGTCTCCCTAACGTCGTTGAACAACTTCCAGTACCTTCTGTTCAAACGACTTTTGTTCAGCAACTGATCGTTGAACAACTTCTTATGTTCAACCATTTCTTTTTCACTGGGCCAAAATCATCTCACTCTCCTCGTCACTTTCCAGCATATTCCTGACTTTATCATCAATGTTATACACCTTTTGGGATCTATAATGGCTAGAGATAACAATAACTTCTCTCTCTTTAGTAAGGCCAAACTACTCACCCCTACCTATCTCTTTTGAAAGGTGATATGTCCTACTCTAGTTCATTCCCTTAATTATAACAATTAGGTCATTGATTGAATTAGCTAACATTTGGAAATATTGAGAGCCATTAGTCCTTCGCTGTTGAGACAATGAAATAAGGTTATCTTGAGTTGGATTGTTCATGGGCCCTTAGTTCTCTTAATCAACATGTTGTTCTTCTCTATTTTTTGGTGGAGCCAAATTGACAGCAAGGATATCCTCCAAAACTGGCTTGTTCACCAAATCGTCTCCTTGGTTCAAGTGCAAATCTAAGAGATCCATGGTAAAAACAATCGATCTTCTCAATTGAACAATTCATACTCATTGCACCAATTGATAACTCTCAAAAGAAATTTGTCCATCTGGACTGTTCACCTTGATCGACTATTCACCAGTTAAATTGCCTAAACTTGAGATCTGCACAAATAAGACAACAATGAGAATGGATTTTGGTTATCTCGGCGGGTCCACTTCGATGTCTAAATCAAAATTAGGATAGAAAATAATAGGAATAGTAATAAAAGAACTGTTTTATGCATATTATGAGAATAGTGAGAATAATTTGTATTTATGTACCTTAATCCCTTTTTATAGGTTTGTATATCAATTGTACTTGATAAGGACCATCCATACAGTTGTTCATTACAACTGTCCACCATAGTAATATAGTTGAACTAGGAGTGCACCCTTGTATGTAGCCTTGTTTATGGGAAAATGGTGTTTCCTAGTAGATTTATACTAGGAAACCTTTATTCTTATTCTCTAAATTAATCCATATGCCTAAAAAATTGCATCCTCAGTTCTTGGCTTCACAAAGGATAGAGATGGTGAACCTTGACATAAATTTTTTGGCATCATGTGCCTCTGAATCCTAAAAGCTCAGACAAGCCTTCAAAAAGTTCTAATCAATTTTCACTTCTCTCAAAGTGAGCACAAGGTAATTCCATACCGCCTTAGGTTAATCCTCTCAACATTTTTGAGATGTTTAGTCTATAAATGCATATAGAAGTTGAAGTAAGGTTCCATAATAAATACATAAAAAAAAATAAATAGCAAAAGATTGAAGGTGGGGAGTAGATATGAAAAGAATAAAAGAAAAATGTTAAAATGGAGTATTTTAGAGACAGAAAAGGACAAAAGAGTTTGTTGCCTTAATCGACGCGCCTATTTATAGGATTAGGGTTCTTGGGCTACTTGGGCTTGGATGTATTTTTGATAGGTGTGGAATCTGTTTATGAGAATTTGATTCACATTTTGAACAAGTTCATTAATAACATTCTCAATCTTCCAAATTTTATAAGCATCATATTTGTGACCAATATAGCATTTAGGTGCAACAATCTGATGACATTTGGTAGAGAATAATGAAATATAATATTATATTAGAACAACAGAGTTAAACGATTAGCCAGGGGAAATCCCTATACAACCATTCAAAATTCTCGGGGAACAATGCGTGACTGCATCGCCAGTAGTCGGCTATCGCCCAGACACATTCATCTAAGCTATTTACTTAGAGGAAAAGACTCTAATATATCAGGTATCTTGATGGATATGCATAACACAATATTAGTGTCTGATTTGCATCATCTATATGTTCTTGCCTATAGTTCATTACCCTTGTAAAATAAGGCTACATATCCTATGTCCGACATTAGAATGCTGCATCTTGGCTCTTGAAAGTCCAACACTAAACTTCCATATGTCAACCTTTTCATCATCTCAAGTAAAGAAGAAAGGATAATCACTATTATTAGTATTCCCACTGCAGCAGATACATACTCATACAAAGAAGAAGGTGATCCTTTTAATGAAAATGTTAATATTAAGTCCTGCCAAGAATTTAATGATGAGATTTTTGGTACATAAATATATGTAGTGGTTGAAGTAAGGTTCCATGATAAACCAAATAGCAAAATATTGAAGATAGGGAGTAGATATTTAAAGAATGAAACAAAATTGTAAAAATGGAGCATTTTGGAGGAAAAAAGGACAAAAGAGGTTGATGCCTTGTTCGACGTGCCTATTTTATAAGATTAAAGTTGTCTAGGCTGTTTGGGCATAGATGTGGTCTTGATAGGTATCCAATCTGCTTCTAAGAATTTGGATCACATTTTGAATAGGTTCAACCACAACATTCCAATTCTTCTAGTTTTTATAGGCATCTGGTTTCATGACAAATATGGCAGTCAAGTTCGACCATCCGATTAAATTTGGTGGAGAAGAATGATATGTATAGTTATATTGGAAAAACAAAGTTAAACAACAACACCATGGGAAATTCCTGCGACCTAAATCTATGCACACCTATGACAATTCAAAATTCTTGGGCAACAACGTGTGACTGCATGTCACACCTTGACTCCAGTGGTACGACGGTCCTAAGGCATGGTGTCATGACAAAACTTCAAGAGCCGTAATGATTCTAGGGCATGGGTAGACTTAAGGTCACCTAAAATCTATAGAGCCCATACCTTCTAACAATCCATTATGGTATCAAAGGAACTAAACATAAACCATACATATCCTAAGATTAGAACTTGTTAAACATGCACATATATAATCCATTTTCATTTCCATACACATAAATGCTAATAAGCATATACTGAATACATACTTAATTAATTGTCAATAACATTCTTATCTTATACAAAATATTATATAGTCAATTACTTGCGAACACGTGTTTTAGCACCCTCCAACCCATCATCAGACCTTGATATGTTTAAACATGGAAAAAGGAATCCAGAAGAATCGAAACGGGCCAAAATTGGACCAATAACAAATAAGCCTACGAAACAACAACTGCGGCAACTGCAGCAGGCCCTGTGACAACACTAGGCTATTTCGGTTTTTTTCACACTAATCCCATATTTTTTCCTCTTTTACCTTTTGTTTTGCATCTTAATCCCACATTGGAAAGTTATAACTTCTTCCTCCATACCTTGGCTTATAAAAGCAAGCCTTCTCACCTCATTTCAATTTACTCCTTGGTTGTTAGTTGACAGCAGTCCTCTCAACTTTCTAATCTTCTCTCTATTTTCTTTACAATGGTTTCCTAGGGCTAATTTCTCCTTCGTTTTAGTCCGCCTAGTTTAGTCTTCTTTGGACTAAATAAGGTTTTTAAGTTGCTTTTTAGTTTAAATATTTTTAATAATTTGCTTTGCTTAATTAAAACCTTTGCGAGGCGACCAAGTCATTTCTCTTTAATTTTACTTGGCTTGAAAGATTTAGACTAATACCTTAGCATTTTGAAAATTGAAACTCCAATTCGACAAGACATTTCGACCTCCTCCTTCGATTTCAAAGAGAACCAAGATAAAACACATTTTCCTTTTTTTCTTTAAGGTAAAACACCTTCTTTTAAATCATCAAAACATGATAAAATTCAAAATAAAATAAACAAATCCTCCATTGCAAAATGGAAGAACTACGTGGTTTTGATTCCCATTCGAAGGGATATGCATGCACACTTGTTCAAAGTGGCAAATCCAAAATAAAACAAACAACTTTCCTTTCTTATTATTTTCTTATTTTGGGGAATATGTGATATTTCTAGTACCTATAAGGGCTAAAGGAGATATTCTCTATTTATTTAGTTTTTATTGTAATTGTAATTGTTTTTTCAATTTATTTCCATTCCTTTTATGTTTTGTTTTTTATAATAATAATTGTCATTTCATTCATTATAATTGTCATTCCATTATTTAATTGTTTATGAAATCACTTTTATCAAGCTATTCTTATATCATTAAGGCAAACCATTATTTTCAAAATAAATAAAAAACCTAATTTCCGAATCCTCTATGGTTTCAAAGACTAGTGCATTTTTCAAAAGACAAAATTAATTGGAGTCAATCATTGAATTTTTACCTTATATTTTTCCAAATAAAAATAAATTATGGTGACGACTTCCAAAATTATTTTCCAAATTAAAAAGATAATTTGCCAAATAAAGTGATAGCTGCTTTAGTTGTGAGACTAAGTCCAAAAGAGCGTTCTGATTCCTAGCGGACCGAACCGGTGTTCGGGTGAGGCCTCACAATTAGCGACTCCACTAGGGATAATCTTTTTTAAAAAAAGAAAATAAGAGGACTATTAATTGGTTTTTCAAAAAAAAAAAATTGAGTTTGACTTTCTAATATAATTATTGCTTCTTCATGCATCACTTGCATAGGCTCGTTGCCTCCAAACTTAGTTTTTAGGAAAACAATGGATGGCGATTATAACATCGAGTGGGTAACTCTCCTTGGTTCTATTCTTCGATAGTGAAAGCATCTACCCCGTAACGAATCATTTGATCCTTTCAAAGGTGTAACGGGCAGTTCGTACTGTTGGACCCACACAAGGCTCTTTGACTCACATGTGGTTAGGTATATCATTGCCCTAGTGAGATGAGTACCCTATATCAAGCCACCCTTACCCTTTCATGTAATGGACCTAGAACTTGGGCCTTAGGTTGTATGTACCTTAATGAATAAAGTCTAGGTATGATTGCATAATCATGAACCACTTCTTCATTTATGCAAACCATGCATCCATAATGCATAAAGCATGCATTCAATTCCATAAGTCTAGGTGATACCTTTAACCAGTTGAGAGTCAACACTCTGCTCTTAAGCCTAAAACCATTTTGGCCCAAAACACTTCACCTTTAAAGCCTAAAGCCCAAAACCATTTTGGGCTAAAACACTTCACTATTAACCTTGAACTGAATCATCCTTTGAAGCCCAAAATATTTGGCATAAAATACCTCAGGTAATCCTTTAAAGCCTAAAACATTTTGCTCAATATACTAAAGGGAATCCTTTTCCCTCAGAATTTGCATGCCAACCTATGCCTTTCATCATCTTTTCATATATTTTCCCAAACACTTATCGCATTTCTTTGTTTTCCTTTCAAGGTACCAATGGCCGACCCGATTGATATGAAAACCATGAAAACCTTCTTCACCAACCTCCTCAAGAAGCAAGAGGAAACCTTTCAAGCTACCCTCACCAATGCCTTGAATTCCCAATGCCAATCCATCATATATGAAATAAGGGGATTGATGAACCAGACCAAATCAAACCCGACTGATCCAAGCACTTCCAACATGCCTCTTGCTCCTAATGTTAATCAGACCAACACCATATCTCCTTCCAATGTCAATCAAATCAACCTCACACTCCCTACTATGCTACCCCAAGTAACCAATTCCCCTACCATGAATATTTTTCAAGGAGGAGGAACCTCAATAGAGAAACAACTTCAAAGCAGAATTGAGGTAATGGAAAAGACCATCGAAGCCTTGAAACACCACAACGACTTGATTGATTTGGATACCTTAACCTTGTTTCCCAATGCCAAACTTCCACCCAAATTTAAGATGCCCGAGATGGATAAATTTGATGAAACCAATTGCCCTAAGACCCATTTGAAGATATATGTGGGGGCAATGAAACTTTTGGGACTTAGCGATGAGCTCCTTACTTAACTGTTCCAACAATCCTTAATCGAAGTTGCCAAAAGATGATTTCTTTATAGCCAAAAAAGGACATGGGAGGATATTTGTAATGCATTCATCAAACAATATCATTACAATATCGAAGTGGATTTCACTAGGCGTGACTTGGAGATCACCAAGCAACTTCCAAAGGATTCCTTCTCCACGTTCCTTACAAGGTGGAGGGCTAAAGTTACTGAAATGTTGAACTGACCAACTGAGCAAGAACAAGTAGATATCCTTGTCAAGAACCCACTCCCAATCTATCAAGACCATTTGGTGACTTAGTACCTACCCAACTTCAAGGCTTTAGTTGCAACCATCACAGAGATTGAAGATTGCATCCAAAGTGGACAATTCCAAGCCGAACTCTCTACCACTAATTAGAATAGTGGTGAAATATTGTCAATAAAACAACCTTTGAGGCTAAACCGATATGTCCTAATCCCCACCATTTCCTTCACCATAAATCAATATGGAACTGACCCATGCCATAAAATTCATCATCATACTTGTCAAAGATCTACAATATCTAATTTTGAAAGAAGAAAGAAACAACATGCAATGTTAAAATGCAATTAAAGGAGAAATTTTTTATCTAAAAATGGTTTAAGTAGAAGAGATTTAACTTACCATGGAGAAGAGAGGGTTTCTCTACTATGGGTTCAACGAGATGGTATAGGTTTAGTGAGAAATAGGGATTTTTTTTTTATTTATAGTAAGAGTTATGCGACAAATTTATTTCGTCAGTAAATAATATCTAATATATTTTTATAATAATAATAATATAATAAAGGTTAGAATGGGAAAAAAAATCATTCCTGACGAAATTAGTTTGTCCTTAAATATAAAAAAAAATAGCCTACCATTTTGTATCGTCGTGGATTGTTAAATTTTGTGCCTAATTCCTTTCCCTCCATTTTTTTCCCACTCCTGCATGTATGAAATTTGTCCCGAGATGGAATTAGTAAAATGAACGATGATTTTAAGGTTTGGTAGAGCAAAACAACTATTTGGGGACAAATTTGTTTTTGTAGCAAAAAAATTTCGTCCCTAATTACAACTTTTGTTGTAGTGGATGCAAATCAAACACTAATATTGTGCTATGCATATCTATCAAAACACTCAATATATCATAATCTATTCCTCCTGGTAAATAGCTTAGATGAATGTGTTTGGGCGATAGCCAACCATTAGTGATTAGTCATGGTTGTTGCCCGATAATTTTAAATAGCAGTGGATGTGCACAGATTTAGGTCATAGGGATTTGCCCTAACTTGATTATTTAACTATGTTCTTCCAATATAATGGTACATATCATTATTCTCCACCAAATATCATCAAATGGTCGCACCTGACTACCAAATTGGTCACATAACCAGATGCCTAAAAAATTTGAAAGATTGATAATGTTTTAGATGAATCTATTGAAAATATGATCCAAATTCTCAAAACAATATTCCATACCTATAAAAACACATTAAAAACCAAGTAGCCCAAGCCCAAACAACCTAAAAACCCTAATCCTATAAATAAGCTTGTATAACGAGGCAACAACTTCTTCTGTCATTTTCCTCCAAAATGCTCTATTTTGACATCTTTCTTTCATTCTTTTTAATCTACTCTCCACCTTTGATTTTTAGCTATTTGTTTTAGCATGGAACCTTAATTCAGTCACTATATATGTTTATGGATCAAAAATCTCAGCATCAAATTCTGGGCAAGACTTAATGTCAGTTTTTTCTTTAAAAGGCTCATCGTGTTCTTCTTTGTATGAGTAGATATTTATTGCAGTAGGAATCACTAAAACATTGATTTTTCAGTCTTCTATGCTCAAGATGATGAAAATGTTGAAATATCAAAGTTTAGTGTTGGACTTCTAGGAGTCAAGACACAACATTTTCATGTCGGACATGGGGAACATACAACCTTATTTTATAAGGGTAATTAACTATAGGAAAACACATCTAAATGATGTAAATCAGACACTAATATTGTGTTATGCAAATCCATCAGGACATTTGATATAAGAGAGTCTCTTTCTCTATGTAAATATCTTAGATGAATTTGTCTGGGCAATAGCCAGCCACTAGCGATGTAGTCACGCGTTGTTGCCCGAAAATTTTGAATGCCTATGGGTGTGCATAGATTTGGGTCACAGGGATTTCCCCTGACTTGGTCGTTTAACTGTGTTCTTCCAATATAATGGTACATATCATTATTCTCCACTGAATGCCATCAGATTGCCACACCTTACTACCATATTGGTTACGAAACCAATTACATATAAAAACTAAAAGATTAGGAATGTTGTGGATGAACCTATTGAAAATGTGATCCAAATGCTTAGAACCAGATTCCATACCTATCAAAACACATTAAAGTCTAAGCAGCCCAAAAAACCTAATCCTATAAATAGGCGCGCCGAATGAGGTAACAACCTCTTTTGTCATTTTTTCCTCCAAAATGCTCCATTTTGATATTTTTCTTTTATTCTTTTCATATCTATTCCCCCATCTTTGATTTTTTGCTATTTATTTTATCATAAAATCTTACTTCAGCCACTTTAATGTATTTATGGACTAAAAATCTTGTGTGAATCAAATTTTGTCATTGTTGTTTCTCTTCATTATTTGCATTCAAATTGTGGATCTTTGTGGTCAATTAACTTCAGGTTTCTTTCTTTTATTTATTTATTTTTTGAATTTATGATTTAAAATCATTTATTTATATCTCACTTTATGGGTTTATGGGTTTGTTAAGTTTGTATGGGTTATTGAGTTTTTGGGTTTATTAAATTTGTATCTCACTTTTTCAAAATATCTCTTGCAGATCCTTCAATTCCTCCTGTTTTTTTTTTAAATTGAGTAGCTAAGGCATCAATCTAAGGTGAGTAATTCAAACAATTCAAGTGGAAAGCAAAGGGTTTGTAGTTGTTGTTGCTAATAGATTGGATTATTGAGTGGTTCTTTCTTTTCTTTTCCTTTCCTTTGCTATATATATTATCCTCTTTTTGTCAAATCTTTGTTGCAGACTTTGTAGTGCTTAATTGATGGCGTGGGGATAGGAAAATAATGTTAAATGCTTTATTTAGTTTCTATTATAAATTGGGGAAAAATCATATACTATATAACAAAAACCTAGAGAGGACAATCATATTATAGTTATAGACGAAAGAGAAAATAGAAGTGTAGATTTTCAAGACTGTATAACCTGGAAATTTTTAATTTGAGGTTTGATTTAATACACTATAAATTTGATGTTGCTTGGATTGCATTTACGTGTACATTGTAAACTCCAGTCATTTGAAGTCTCCATTGATTTAAATTGTCAATCTGTAGGACATTCTAGTTAACTTTTTAGGTTCACTGAGCTATTAAATAATGAGATTGCATTGGCTAAATTGATATATGTTCTTGGAATAAGATGGCACATGGTTCTAAAATAAATAAATAATAAAATACACAAGTGGAGTTGGAATAGTTTGAATGCATATGCTTTCGGCCAAGAGTAATCTTGTTGTGTCATTGATCATGTTTTTTGTTATTAGTGCTAATGTTTTGCAAGTTGGAGCATGGTTTTTCATCATGGATCCAAATTTGTACATGTAAACTCTTAGGTGTCATGCTTTTATTGATCCACTAATTAGCAGTAAAAGCACTTATGAGCTTGCTTAAAGTTACTAAATCTATCTTTTTTAAATTTGAAATTATGAGTTTGAGAACTTAATTAAAAATGAACACTCTTTTATTTATTTTTATTACCATCATTTCATGTAAAAAATAAATTCTATTCTACTTATTTAATTAAATTATCTATAATATGAAAATATCGAAAAAAGTTCATGTAATTTATTTAATGATAATAGGTCCCTTTCTTATCTTTTTTTTTATTAAAATTTTGGCCTATTGACATGTTGGAGTGTAGATTAAAAAAAAAAAAAGACATTTTGACCACTAAATGTGTACATACCATGAACTAGAAGGTATATATGGAATTACAAGACTTTTGCATGTGTGGTGTTTTTCCATTTTAAACTTTATAATTAGTTTATTGATAGTGACATTAAAGGCCTCCACTTTGACACATTAGAATCCATTTTGTTGTATTAATTCCAAGTAAGTTTATTGCTCTTCTTGTAATGCTAATATGTCATCCATTCAAATAAGTTATGAAGTGTTTCTTATTAAATTGTGGTTATCATTGATCTATATTTTTCTATAGTAGTATCATTTTGATTCAAGGAACTGATAGCTTTTTTTTTTTTTTTTTTTTTCCCTTTTTTAAGTAAGGAATTGTTGTTCCTTTTTTTTAAAGCAAGGAACTGTTGTCTTTTTTTTTTTTTTTTTTTTTTTTTTTTTTTTTTATCTTACTACTT